>OY282641.1:147808852-147825838 GCA_958299015.1 Tetanocera ferruginea
AATATGAATATGAATATGAATATGAATATGAATATGAATATGAATAATGAATATGAATATGAATATGAATATGAATATGAATATGAATATGAATATGAATATGAATATGAATATGAATATGAATATGAATATGAATATGAATATGAATATGAATATGAATATGAATATGAATATGAATATGAATATGAATATGAATATGAATATGAATATGAATATGAATATGAATATGAATATGAATATGATATGAATATGAATATGAATATGAATATGAATATGAATATGAATATGAATATGAATATGAATATGAATATGAATATGAATATGAATATGAATATGAATATGAATAGAATATGAATATGAATATGAATATGAATATGAATATGAATATGAATATGAATATGAATATGAATATGAATATGAATATGAATATGAATATGAATATGAATATGAATATGAATATGAATATGAATATGAATATGAATATGAATATGAATATGAATATGAATATGAATATGAATATGAATATGAATATGAATATGAATATGAATATGAATATGAATATGAATATGAATATGATATGAATATGAATATGAATATGAATATGAATATGAATATGAATATGAATATGAATATGAATATGAATATGAATATGAATATGAATATGAATATGAATATGAATATGAATATGAATATGAATATGAATATGATATGAATATGAATATGAATATGAATATGAATATGAATATGAATATGAATATGAATATGAATATGAATATGAATATGAATATGAATATGAATATGAATATGAATATGAATATGAATATGAATATGAATATGAATATGAATATGAATATGAATATGAATATGAATATGAATATGAATATGAATATGAATATGAATATGAATATGAATATGAATATGAATATGAATATGAATATGAATATGAATATGAATATGAATATGAATATGAATATGAATATGAATATGAATATGAATATGAATATGAATATGAATATGAATATGAATATGAATATGAATATGAATATGAATATGAATATGAAATGAATGAATATGAATATGAATATGAATATGAATATGAATATGAATATGAATTTGAATATGAATATGAATATGAAATATGAATATGAATATGAATATGAATATGAATATGAATATGAATATGAATATGAATATGAATATGAATATGAATATGAATATGAATATGAATATGAATATGAATATGAATATGAATATGAATATGAATATGAATATGAATATGAATATGAATATGAATATGATAGAATATGAATATGAATATGAATATGAATATGAATATGAATATGAATATGAATATGAATATGAATATGAATATGAATATGAATATGAATATGAATATGAATATGAATATGAATATGAATATGAATATGAATATGAATATGAATATGAATATGAATATGAATATGAATATGAATATGAATATGAATATGAATATGAATATGAATATGAATATGAATATGAATATGAATATGAATATGAATATGAATATGAATATGAATATGAATATGAATATGAATATGAATATGAATATGAATATGAATAGAATATGAATATGAATATGAATATGAATATGAATATGAATATGAAATGAATATGAATATGAATATGAATATGAATATGAATATGAATATGAATATGAATATGAATATGAATATGAATTTGAATTTGAATATGAATATGAATATGAATATGAATATGAATATGAATATGAATATGAATATGAATATGAATATGAATATGAATATGAATATGAATTTGAATTTGAATATGAATATGAATATGAATATGAATATGAATATGAATATGAATATGAATATGAATATGAATATGAATATGAATATGAATATGAATATGAATATGAATATGAATATGAATATGAATATGAATATGAATATGAATTTGAATATGAATATGAATATGAATATGAATATGAATATGAATATAAATATAAAGATGAATATGAATATGAATATGAATATGAACATGAATATGAATATGAATATGAATATGAATATGAATATTTTTTGAATTAATAATAAGTTATTTTGCAACGACACTTTTTACTCAGCTTGAATGTGAAGTTGTAATAGTCTTATAATTAAGCCTGAATTTGATCTTCCTTTTGTTAGGATATTTTTGACTTCATCTGAGTTTTTTACTTTACCTATCTTAAAGTTGAATAGTTTTTTGATTATAAGTTATTTAAATGAAAAAAAAGTCTAACTTTGCTGAAATTCTGCAAAATTTTATTACATGCACTAGTCATTTCTTAAAGTTGTATTATGATTTTTCACTCCAGCTGTTCATAACATAAGAATAGCATTGTGCATTCTGTAAAAATCTTATTTTAAATTGAAATCCTTTCATTTGCACTCAGACAATAACAATGTCCTTAAGGCATGCATTTGCTAATTATAAACTACATATAGAGATGATAACAAGAATCTAGTAAATATATCTACAACGTATGAATCAAATGTTGCTAAAGCATACACACATAGACAGCTACATCCCAATAGGCAATTAAACTAGCGCTCTTCATACGAAGGCCTGCATTGACTGCTACTTTTGAAGACTAAACACATCCGTTCTTCGCTGCTCTTATGAGCACTTCTTGAAGGCCTTCCTTTTCTGCACAAAAGGCAGCACAACAAATTTGTTTTCCCTACAAAGACTGACTTTTTATATACTTCAGGGCAACTTTTTCGTTAAAAGTTAGAATATATATCAGTTTAAAAATATGACGCAATAATGGCCCATCTTACTGCTATATCAAAGATTATAGATTGAAATTAATCTAACTTGAAAAAACATAGGAGAGAAGATAAAATCATAGAATATATAAATAAATAGAAAAAGGTGTAAAAGAAAAATATTTTTTCAGCACTTTTTGTTTACCCCTACTTTTAGCAATTCTAAAGAAGTGCTTCTATCAGGCCTCTTTTGAACTATCGGAGCGGAAGGCCTGCGAAATTTTCCCACTTCATATAAAAAAGAAAGTGTAATTGTATATGAGTGCGGCAGTACTACGAAATCCACAGGAAGGCCTGCTAGCAGCGATGTCATTGTCTACTGGGATGCATAAGCACTTTGTCTGTGTGTGTTATTTGAGTGTGTGTGTGTGAATGGCCGTCATGTTTGTGGCAAAACATACAAGCAATACACAGCAACTGCGGCAAAACTCTCTAACAAGAGGTATTTTCCTACAAAACAGAACATTGAAAATACATATAAAATAAATTTCATATTTGTGGTCATTGCAACGTTGACTGCTAATGGCCACATGTTGACCCATACGAATGGCTAGTAACCAGTAACCAGCAGCCAGTGTGGACAAGCAATGTTTATCCAATGCCATAATTAAATTGGGTGTTTGTTTGCACAATTGCACAGACATTGCACCGACCGGCCCATCCTCAGACCCAGTTAGTCGAACTGTAGCCACTAGTTATCGAACATTATGTGGTAAAAAATAAGCTCGTTGGGAATATAAAAGAATATCCAATGCATTAAGTTTAGTTAAGGTGTTAAAAATGTTAATATGTTGTAACAGTTGCATAGTTTTTAATTTAACATTGTTTTTAAATTCAATCGACCTACATGTAAATATTGTGGCTAAAATGTTAACTTTTTCACTTGTGCAAGAGACAAAATATATTCGAGAGATTGGAAAATTTCAAATTTATGTAATATTTTAAAATTTAATGTTAAGTTTATTTTATTGATATTAATTAAAAATTTTTTTTTGTCTATTTTAAAATTTAGAATATTTTATTTTAATTTGCAAAATTGTCAAACTGTGCTTGTAATGTTAAATATTTCCACAAAATTAGGTGGTACGACGTACAAAATTTGAATGCTAAATAAATCATAAGGCACAAATTTTTAACATTCTCTAATTAAGTGCCGAGTATTTAATTATTCTGAAATATTTCAACTAACATAATTTTATTATTATTAAAACAACAAAAGCAATTGTTCCACTGTAGATTGTGTCACCGCTGGTGACCCATAAAAATGTCTTCTAAAAAATTAACCGCAAATTCTATTAAAACATTCTATAAAAAAACATAAATTAAATGCGTACAAAAGCATTCTTCATGTTCAGAGTTCTTTTGGGACATTAAGGACGAGACGGCCTATGCTATAACAAAACTTACTTGTACTTGCAAAAAAAAAAAAAACGAAAGTAAATAATAACAACAACAGAAAATGGCGGTAAATCTATGAAAGCGAACACATTTTTTTTTTCTGGAACGAAACAGCAATTTTTATGTTCAGCAATTAATTACCATAAAATAATAAAATTAAAATTTATTTACACAGAAGCGGTTCAAGCAATTAAAAAGATGTCGGGCGCCAAGCGTAAAAAACGCATAAAAATGCATAGCCATAAAAAGCCATCAAAAACACAATAAAAACTAAACTCAAAACAAAGCCAAAAACACAACAGATACAATATCAACAATACCAACAACAACAACAACATCAGGCCAAGAACATGGCAATAAAAACGTAGATTGGTAAAGATTTAAGAAAATCGTTGTTTTATTACGGCGTAGATATAAACTGTGAGTTCAAGACAATGAATAAATCGTGAAAGTGTAAAGTTTACGATTTGGAAAAAGCAACAAAAACACTTAATCAATATCTTATACAAATATACAACAACACACTTAAATTAATTCACAAAACAAGCAAATTTGTTAAACTCGTTCTTAAAATTGTGCTTCTGAATTAACATTAAAATTGGCTTAAATATCGTAATACTTGTCTACAGTTATGTTGTATTTAAATTAGTTGGAAACTCTAGTCTAAGCCTTGACATATAAAAAATCTAGTCACTCATTTGCAAATCTAAAACTAAACCAATTTAGTTTTATTTAGTTAGGTTGTGATTCATTTTAGATTTATTTGAATGGCGGTCATCACATGAATCACGCCCCGCCCCTGTCAATCAGACTAATTAGTGAGTGCTTTTATGATTTCAATAGTTGAGCTCCGTCTACCATTCACTGTCATGCGGTGAATGACAGACTATCTTTTCGATATCAATTCGCATCAGTTAAGTTTGTAGTGTTATTTAATTATTCGCCTGGAATAGCCAGAGGCAGCCAGCCAGCCAGCCAGCCATCTGCTCAGTGTCGCGTGCTGACAGCTCAACAGCTGAGAGCCAGCAGCTGACAGTCCAAACATGATGACCGCAACAAATTCACGAGCTCATACAACATATGCTTGTAATTTTGTATGCATGTAGGTATATTTGTGTATGTATGTATATGTGTTTGTATGTTCGTTTGTTGTTTTTGCATCAAAATTTCAAGTTCTGTTCATTATGTGCAGCCGTGCAAGGTCCAAGCCTTAAGGATACAACGCATTCAATTTTATTTCTTTGTTGCTGATGCGAACGATGATGCCTCAATTTGCTCACTTTCTGTAATTAGAGGCATTTTTAACCTTTAAGTCACAGTGGAAGCGCAACTGTCTCACCAAAATGATTATCTCTTTAATACTCTGATATTCATACACTTAAAAAAAAACCTATCTTTCTGCAAAAAAATATGACTCTATTTTCGATTATAGCAATTTTCTATTTTTCAAATAAAATTTTGTTAAATAAAGCCAGAACTCCATTCAGTTGCATGTCAAATTTCACTGAAATCTACTTACAAAAAGCTATAGCTGTGAATGAATTTTGTGTGAAATTTTTCACAACATGTTCGCCAAAGTTGTACTCTATTACGCTGTGATAAATACTCGCAACATTTTTTCACGACAATTTAATTGAACTGCCTATTTGTTTTGAAGTGGAATTTGTCGTAAGTTTTTTGTTTTTATGTGACCGTGGCATGCAGGTTAAGTGTGTGGCTTAGCATGTTCGGAGCCCGAGTTCGATCCCCAGTCGCGGCGAAAAGTTTTTCAATAAAAAAAAATTTTTCTGATCGGTCACCACCTCTCTGCAGACAATGGCAAACCTCAGAGAGTAAATAATGCCATGCAAAGCTTCTTGAGAACATGAACTTTAGCCGTTCGGAGTCGGCATAAAACATGTAGGTCCAGTTCTCGGTCAATTGTGTGCAAAAATTTAATAACACACACAACACAATTGATCATAAGAAGCTCGGTCAAAGTTCTTTCAAGGGCTGAAATGGCCAATTCGTTTTTTTTTTTTTTTTTTTTTTTTTATGTATTTATTTTTCTCTATTTTGAGAAGTAAAGCATGAAGTTGTACTCTATTATGCTGTGATAAATACTCGCAACATTTCTCTTGCAACATTTTTTCATGACAATTTAATATAACTTTTTAGTTTTTTCACGACAATTTACTTAATTGAACTGCCTATTTATTTTAAAGTGAAAAGTGACATATGTCGTAAGTTTTTTGTTTTTATATATTTATTGTTCTCTATTTTGGGATGAAAAGCATGATTTTCTTAAATTTTTCAATTTCTTCGCAACAAAATATTTGTCTGAATTTTCACGCAACAAAAAAATTTATTTCATGCAAACGAACAAAGTACTAGGCTTTAGAATAAATTTTCACATTTTCGAAGAAATATTTCTTCACTTGTGGGAAATGGAAATATTTCAATGTCTCTTATAATGATATGTTTTTCTCGCACGTGAAATTTCGCTCGCAACATTCTTTTTTTTGTTGCGTGAATATTCTGACAAATATTTTGTTGCGAAGAAATTGAAAAATTTGAGAAAGTCATGCTTTACTTTTCAAAATAGAGAAAAATAAATAATAAAGACCATGATTGAATAATTATAAGTTTATTCCTATTTTTTGGTGTATGCTTATTTTTTGTAAACAAAGAAATTTTGACAATCTGCCAACAGTGTTTTGTGATGCTGGAGAAAAAAACGTACTTTTCAGTGTTTCATTGTGTAGTTTTCGTGTGTAAAAAATAGTTCAATGATTTCTTCTCAAGTTAACAAGGAAAAAAATCTAAGTAGGTGTTGTATCAAGTGTATGCTTCAAATTAATCTAAATTTAAAAGTTCGTGTGCAAATTTTAAATAAACATTATTTTAGTGTGATGCTGTTTTAAACAAGGTGCCAATAAAGTCATTCAGAATTAATTGAAATGCGATATTCACGGTCGTTTTTTCCTTTTTCAGTGAATTTATGAAACAAAAAATTTATAAACCGTCGAGCTTTTCTTTCCAAAAATCCACTTTTTGTTCCGGAAAATTTGTGGTCAGCGACGAAGCTCATTTCTGGTTGAATGGATACGTGAACAAGCAGAATTGTCGTATCTGGTGTGAAGAGCAGCCAGAAGCATTACAAGAACTGTCAATGCATCCCGAAAAATGCACTGTTTGGTGTGGATCATGGGCCGGTGGCATCATTGGACCGTACTTTTTCAAAGACGACGAAGGCAGGAATGTTACTGTGAATGGCGAGTGCTACCGTGCGATGATTACAATTTTTTTTGGCCAAAATGGAAAAACTTGCCTGACATGTGGTTTCAACCAGACGGTGCCACATGTCGAACAGCACGCGAAACAATGAGAGGCAAGTTCGGTGAACAGTTTATTTCACGTTCGGGACCGGTCAATTGGCCGCCAAGATCATGCGAGTTAACGCCTTTAGATTATTTTTTGAAAAACCATGTTAAGGCTCATGACTATAAGGACAAGCCCGTAACAATTGACGCACTGAAAGCCGACATTGAAGAATTTATTCGAGAGATACCGGCCGATATGTTGGAGAGAGTATGCCAAAATTGGAACTAGCGTATAAACCATTTAAGGAGTAGGCGGCGTCAACATTTACATGAAATAATCTTTAAACATTGAAATATATAGATCGTTATAGTGACTCAAATAAAGATTTCATAAATTTCTCTAGATTTTATGCGTTTGTTTTTTTAAATCAAATCCGAAGGCTCTTAAAAAATCACCCTTTATAAAAATGATATTTAGAAAATTCGCTAGTTTAACTTTTTTATATAGTTTTTATGACTAATATTATGCATAAGTTAAGTTTTTTTAACATTTTTTTAAACAATTGCAATTAATTTTAGTCCCCTCTAATATATTAATGCTTAAAAAAACGGAGCATTAAAAGTAGCAATAAAAATTAATTGTAGTCAATTTAGTATCAAATAGTATGATATTTAGGCAACCGTATGCATTTTTCGACCCAATGACATTGCTCTCACGCTCTCATTTTAAAATAAGCATACCAAATAGAGAAGACGTCAAAAATACGAATAACCTTTTTTTCATTGAATAATGATAAAGACCAAAAAAAACAACTGCCACTTTTCACTACAGAATAAATAAGCAGTTCAATTAAATTGTTGTTTAAAAATGTTGCAAGAGAAATGTTGCAAGAGAAATGTTGCGAGTAAGATTTTCACTCATATTTCATAGCTATTGTTATTTTTATGGACATTTCAGTGAAATTTCACATGAAACTGAACAGAGTACTGGGCTTTATAGAGAAAAATTTATTGAAAATGAAAAATTGTTCCAATATTTTCATAAAAAATTCACTATGCGAAGTATTTTTTCAATAAAAATCAATCTTTTCTCAAAAATAAAAAGTTTTCTTCTCTAAAAAGGATATATTTTTATATATTTCTCTTTTTTGACAATTCACGAGTGATTCGTAACATATGAAAAAGCCACAAATACTCAGTAAGGTTTGTCATTTCATCATGAAAAGGCCTAATTCAATACCCAAGAAGTAAACGCTAAATTACACATTATTTTAAAACAGCCATTAACTTGAAAAATACTGTAATTGTCTGACAGCCTTAAAAAGGTTATCAGATCTGGTTCCATGAAGAAGATGTCTTCCCGACCCTATCGTTGAGATTTGAAAATGTGTTCCAATCCTTTCTGGTGGAAATCATGGAACATGAACTAACTAAAACAAGTAAGGAAACTCTAAAGTCGGTCTAGCCACACAATGAAATACCCTAAACCTCCTATCATTTTAAAATATATATTGATATATGTACTTTAACAAATATTTCTTATTTTTTTTAAAAATTCATGTTTTTCTTGAAAGTTTTTGCTAATGTGGGTTGTATGGGAGTTGGGCGTGAACGAGTGCAGATGAAGCTTATTCTCTGTGCACACTAGACCGTATCACCTTGTATGGGAGAAAAATAAACCTATTTTGACCCCGCCTCAAACGGTAGATATTTGAAAGACATTTTCGAAAAAAATATTTTTTTTTTTTTAAAGTGGTCCCTATGGTGCTATTTTGGTTTTTTCGTTATATCTTCGGTGTTTCTTGTTCGATCCGGAAGATTTTATATCTGTGTATTTGTTGGTGTTATCCAAATATTTTCTGATGTTTTTTTTACCTCAAATGTTTTTTTTTTGACAGATTACACAATCGATCTTCGTTCCTACCATATTACCCTGCTCCAAAAAGTCCAACAAATTAAAGCTTTGAAAAAACCATTATAACCATGGGAAGAAGTGAAATCGAAAAAATGGATTTTAGAAGCACTTCCGACCTATTTTGCAAAGAATAGATCATAATAATTTTTTTTTTAATTTTCGAAATCGGAAATTCGGATTTAAGATTTATGATTTCGGATTTAAGGTGGCTGTAGCGAAAAGTCAATCGGTATTTTTCAGTGATCAATAAAATCGAGCTTTAGTTCGGATGAAACGTGCAAAAACACTTAATTTTAACAAAATACATTTCCGTAAGCGCGACTTGGACAAAACAAAATTACCAACAAAACGAAATGTGGTGGAATACGCGTTGTTTCTTCAGCATAATTAAAAAGTCAAAAACATTGCATTCACAGAAAATATATACGAAGAAGTTTCAAGATTGTGGCATGGCGCAAAAATACCAATAGTGTCGAGAACCCACAATCGAAGCCAAATTCGGCAATTTCGTGGTCCGAACCACCAACCCCACATCAACTATAGCAGCACAACTTACACTGAAATGATCGACTGGTCAAGAGTTCAGATCACTGAGCAACCATGTCTCCAGTTTTACAAGCAAGACCAACTGTCTGATCTACAGTATTCAGACGAAATCATTAAAATTCCACAGTGAGAACCACAGAAAACATTATTTTACTAATTGAATGATGTAACGTTGACGTCATAATTTAATCCTTTTGTATCACGTTTTATTTTCGACAGATTATCTTTGCGCAAAACACGGAGCGTTTCGTTCAAATAGTACATAAGTCGGCCACAGCAGTCACTGACTTTTGAGGCACATTTTCGCGAAACTTGACAGTTGCGAGCGTTACAGCCACCTTGAATCCCGAAAAGATTTCGAAAACTCAAAACAAATTGTATTATGATCCAAAGTGTTATTCTTTGCAAAATAGGTCGGAAGTGCTTCTAAAATCCATTTTTTCGATTTCACTTCTTCCCATGGTTATAATGATTTTTTGAAAGCTTTTATTTGTTGGACTTTTTTGTGCAGGATAATATGGTAGGAACGAAGATAGATTATGTAATCAGTCGAAAAAAAAACATTTGAGGTAAAAAAAACATCAGAAAATATTTGGATAACACCAACAAACACACAGATATAAAATCTTTCGGATCGAACAAGAAACACCGAAGATATAACGAAAAAACCAAAATAGCACCATAGGGACCACTTTAAAAAACAAAAATATATTTTTTTCGAAAATGTATTTTAAATATCTAACGATTGAGGCGGGGTCAAAAATAGGTTAGTTTTGGTGATACGCTCTAGTGCACACCTTAGTTTTGATAGAAAATGCTCTCATACCAAGTTTTGTCTCTTTAGGTCAGTTATACACCTTTTTATGGTATTTTCATTATTAAAGGTTGAATGGAAGTGGGCGTGTTCGTTGGTGGGTGAAGCCCTCTTTTGTTTACACATGACATGAATCACTGTTCATTTTAAATCGTCCAACTAAACGTGATGCTAAAAATTAAACCAATCACATAAATTTAAGGCATTAAATTAAGTTTAAAAAATGCCTCAAAAATAGACCATAAAATATTGCATTTAAAACATAATTGAAATAAATTTTGTATTTTTTCCCATATAAACCTATGAAAAAAACAGTTATAATTTTACAGTTATAGAAACTTTATGTGTATTAAACATGTCAATTTATGCAATTTAAACATGAATGTGTGCTTCCGGCAAATCAATTGCATGCATGCGGCAAAGTTTTAATGCTACATAAAGTGTTGGTTTTTATTATAGCGGATACTATTTGAACAATTTTCGACGTTTTGACAAAAAAATTCAACAATCAATTTATTGATGTACAATAAATGTAGACATAAAAAAATATATCAAAACTTTTTTATGATGCCATAAAATAAATTAATCGCATGAACTGCGATTTGTTTAAAACAAAAAAAAAAAATTGCTGCTGCCTCAAGCCAAATGCTAGCCAACATTTAAAGCTTACAGCCAAAATTTGCACAGTTTTATTTTTTATTTGTATTTTACTTTTGCTTTTCTTAAACCGCAACCACGATTTGCACTTAATTTTAAATTTTTTTCTAAACCACTTCGCAGAGGGCGAATGTTGGTTCGTAGAGTTTAACCTAAAGTGGGTGACGGCTTAGAGTGGGTGACGTAACTAATGTCTAAGCATGGGGTGTCAGTTACCTTGTTGTTGCCAGAAATTACGTTGTTCATCTTGTGAAAATTAATGATGCTGCAATTCAACGTTAAAAAGTTCAAATGACCGAAACAAAGCGATTGTCTATCGGTACGTTTTTAAGTCAGGTAAAACGAGATAAAGTCAAAGTTTTTGCATTTTAAGTGAGTTTAAAAGAAATCTGCACTTGTTTGCTGTCAGAATACAAAAAGCTGGTTGAGAGAGAAAGAATACGTTGACAGACTGAGTGGGTAGTAGACTTCGTGGAGAAAAGTTCAAAAACTTTTAAGTACCATAAAAGCTGTTTGGACAAGAAGTAAAATAACAAAAAACAAAAATAAAAGAAATGAAAAACATAAACAAAGCTTAATATGCAAATCCAAGATTGTTGTGGCTTAAAGCTATATAATTATGTCTGTCAGATGAATGAGTGGTATTTCTTCGATGATATACATATATAGTAGGTAGATATAAGAGTGTGTTAAGTGCAAAGTAAGAACAGCGTAAGCCACAAAAGTGCTAAGATAGATTACATAACTAGAATGAATTTTAATGATGGGAGCAGCTTTGGAATATTTAAATA
This sequence comes from Tetanocera ferruginea, assembly GCA_958299015.1. Classification (NCBI taxonomy): domain Eukaryota; kingdom Metazoa; phylum Arthropoda; class Insecta; order Diptera; family Sciomyzidae; genus Tetanocera; species Tetanocera ferruginea. Next base: position 147,821,086 of record OY282641.1, read on the forward strand.
ATTTAATTTTGATGTTAACTTACGGTATTTATTTATGAAATCTCTAGTAGACAAATAGTTTAAAAAAAGAGTGCTTTCATTAGGTGGAAATATAGAAATACATATTGAGCCATAACAGCAAAAAAAAAGTTGCCATCAAGTCTAAAATGTTAAAGTAGACGATTTCTTTAAATTATTTTCGACTAAAGATTTTTAGTTACGACAATGTTTTAACACAATCCTAACATATACATAATTATATAATTAAAATTAATATTATTTTTTCATTAAAGATTATATTTAATAAAAAAAATAAAAGCTTCTATAAAAAAAACAAATTTTATAAATTGACGGTTACGTATTTTTTGCGGTTCTGGCTCGATACTTACATACATACTTGTATGTATGTTCGTATGTATCGTTCTTATGTTATGTACTCTAATTGTTCAGATTTTTTATAGGTTTTTGCAGGTATAAAATTACTTTATATTTTTTACGTAACAAATAAATACAAAAACAACGCCAAAAATAAATTTTTTAATTGAATTGATTTTAAGTTTGATTTAATTTTTATTTTTATTTTGACCTTGAACTTGACCTTGACCTTGACCTTGACCTTGACCTTGACCTTGACCTTGACCTTGACCTTGACCTTGACCTTGACCTTGACCTTGACCTTGACCTTGACCTTGACCTTGACCTTGACCTTGACCTTGACCTTGACCTTGACCTTGACCTTGACCATGACCATGACCTTGCCCCTGATTTTGATTTTGATTTTGATTTTGATTTTGATTTTGATTTTGATTTTGATTTTGATTTTGATTTTGATTTTGATTTTGATTTTGATTTTGATTTTGATTTTGATTTTGATTTTGATTTTGATTTTGATTTTGATTTTGATTTTGATTTTGATTTTGATTTTGATTTTGATTTTGATTTTGATTTTGATTTTGATTTTGATTTTGATTTTGATTTTGATTTTGATTTTGATTTTGATTTTGATTTTGATTTTGATTTTGATTTTGATTTTGATTTTGATTTTGATTTTGATTTTGATTTTGATTTTGATTTTGATTTTGATTTTGATTTTGATTTTGATTTTGATTTTGATTTTGATTTTGATTTTGATTTTGATTTTGATTTTGATTTTGATTTTGATTTTGATTTTGATTTTGATTTTGATTTTGATTTTGATTTTGATTTTGATTTTGATTTTGATTTTGATTTTGATTTTGATTTTGATTTTGATTTTGATTTTGATTTTGATTTTGATTTTGATTTTGATTTTGATTTTGATTTTGATTTTGATTTTGATTTTGATTTTGATTTTGATTTTGATTTTGATTTTGATTTTGATTTTGATTTTGATTTTGATTTTGATTTTGATTTTGATTTTGATTTTGATTTTGATTTTGATTTTGATTTTGATTTTGATTTTGATTTTGATTTTGATTATGATTTTGATTTTGATTTTGATTTTGATTTTGATTTTGATTTTGATTTTGATTTTGATTTTGATTTTGATTTTGATTTTGATTTTGATTTTGATTTTGATTTTGATTTTGATTTTGATTTTGATTTTGATTTTGATTTTGATTTTGATTTTGATTTTGATTTTGATTTTGATTTTGATTTTGATTTTGATTTTGATTTTGATTTTGATTTTGATTTTGATTTTGATTTTGATTTTGATTTTGATTTTGATTTTGATTTGATTTTGATTTTGATTTTGATTTTGATTTTGATTTTGATTTTGATTTTGATTTTGATTTTGATTTTGATTTTGATTTTGATTTTGATTTTGATTTTGATTTTGATTTTGATTTTGATTTTGATTTTGATTTTGATTTTGATTTTGATTTTGATTTTGATTTTGATTTTGATTTTGATTTTGATTTTGATTTTGATTTTGATTTTGATTTTGATTTTGATTTTGATTTAGATTTAGATTTGGATTTGGATTTGGATTCGGATTCGGATTTGGATTTGGATTTGGATTTGGATTTGGATTTTGATTTGGATTTGGAATTGGATTTGGATTTGGATTTGGATTTGGATTTGGATTTGGATTTGGATTTGGATTTGGATTTGGATTTGGATTTGGATTTGGATTTGGATTTGGATTTGGATTTGGATTTGGATTTGGATTTGGATTTGGATTTGGATTTGGATTTGGATTTGGATTTGGATTTGGATTTGGATTTGGATTTGGATTTGGATTTGGATTTGGATTTGGATTTGGATTTGGATTTGGATTTGGATTTGGATTTGGATTTGGATTTGGATTTGGATTTGGATTTGGATTTGGATTTGGATTTGGATTTGGATTTGGATTTGGATTTGGATTTGGATTTGGATTTGGATTTGGATTTGGATTTGGATTTGGATTTGGATTTGGATTTGGATTTGGATTTGGATTTGGATTTGGATTTGGATTTGGATTTGGATTTGGATTTGGATTTGGATTTGGATTTGGATTTGGATTTGGATTTGGATTTGGATTTGGATTTGGATTTGGATTTGGATTTGGATTTGGATTTGGATTTGGATTTGGATTTGGATTTGGATTTGGATTTGGATTTGGATTTGGATTTGGATTTGGATTTGGATTTGGATTTGGATTTGGATTTGGATTTGGATTTGGATTTGGATTTGGATTTGGATTTGGATTAGGATTTGGTTTCGGATTTGGATTAAGATTTGGCAAGTATTTTGACTAAAAATTTAGATTTTGTATTTGGGTTTTGATCTTAAAATAGATTTGTGCCACATTTTTGTATTAGATTTGGATTTGGATTTGGATTCGGATTCGGATTTGGATTTGGATTTGGATTTGGATTTGGATTTGGATTTGGTTTTGGATTTTGATTTGAAACTGGATTTGGATGTGGATTTGGATTTGGATTTGGATTTGGATTTGGATTTGGATTTGGATTTGGATTTGGATTTGGATTTGGATTTGGATTTGGATTTGGATTTGGATTTGGATTTGGATTTGGATTTGGATTTGGATTTGGATTTGGATTTGGATTTTGATTTTGATTTTGATTTTGATTTTGATTTTGATTTTGATTTTGATTTTGATTTTGATTTTGATTTTGATTTTGATTTTGATTTTGATTTTGATTTTGATTTTGATTTTGATTTTGATTTTGATTTTGATTTTGATTTTGATTTTGATTTTGATTTTGATTTTGATTTTGATTTTGATTTTGATTTTGATTTTGATTTTGATTTTGATTTTGATTTTGATTTTGATTTTGATTTTGATTTTGATTTTGATTTTGATTTTGATTTTGATTTAGATTTAGATTTGGATTTGGATTTGGATTCGGATTCGGATTTGGATTTGGATTTGGATTTGGATTTGGATTTTGATTTGGATTTGGAATTGGATTTGGATTTGGATTTGGATTTGGATTTGGATTTGGATTTGGATTTGGATTTGGATTTGGATTTGGATTTGGATTTGGATTTGGATTTGGAATTGGATTTGGATTTGGATTTGGATTTGGATTTGGATTTGGATTTGGATTTGGATTTGGATTTGGATTTGGATTTGGATTTGGATTTGGATTTGGATTTGGATTTGGATTTGGATTTGGATTTGGATTTGGATTTGGATTTGGATTTGGATTTGGATTTGGATTTGGATTTGGATTTGGATTTGGATTTGGATTTGGATTTGGATTTGGATTTGGATTTGGATTTGGATTTGGATTTGGATTTGGATTTGGATTTGGATTTGGATTTGGATTTGGATTTGGATTTGGATTTGGATTTGGATTTGGATTTGGATTTGGATTTGGATTTGGATTTGGATTTGGATTTGGATTTGGATTTGGATTTGGAGTTGGATTTGGATTTGGATTTGGATTTGGATTTGGATTTGGATTTGGATTTGGATTTGGATTTGGATTTGGATTTGGATTTGGATTTGGATTTGGATTTGGATTTGGATTTGGATTTGGATTTGGATTTGGATTTGGATTTTGATTTTGATTTTGATTTTGATTTTGATTTTGATTTTGATTTTGATTTTGATTTTGATTTTGATTTTGATTTTGATTTTGATTTTGATTTTGATTTTGATTTTGATTTTGATTTTGATTTTGATTTTGATTTTGATTTTGATTTTGATTTTGATTTTGATTTTGATTTTGATTTTGATTTTGATTTTGATTTTGATTTTGATTTTGATTTTGATTTTGATTTTGATTGGATTTGGATTTGGATTTGGATTTGGATTTGGATTTGGATTTGGATTTGGATTTGGTTTTGGATTTGGATTTAGATTTGGATTTGGATTTGGATTTGGATTTGTATTTGGATTTGGATTTGGATTTGGTTTTGGATTTGGATTTAGATTTGGATTTGTATTTGGATTTGGATTTGGATTTGGATTTGGATTTGGTTTTGGATTTGGATTTAGATTTGGATGTGGATTTGGATTTGGATTTGTATTTGGATTTGGATTTGGTTTTGGATTTTGATTTTGATTTTGATTTGGATTTTGATTTGGATTTGGATTTGGATTTGGATTTGGATTTGGATTTGGATTTGGATTTGGATTTGGATTTGGATTTGGATTTGGATTTGGATTTGGATTTGGATTTGGATTTGGATTTGGATTTGGATTTGGATTTGGATTTGGATTTGGATTTGGATTTGGATTTGGATTTGGATTTGGATTTGGATTTGGATTTGGATTTGGATTTGGATTTGGATTTGGATTTGGATTTGGATTTGGATTTGGATTTGGATTTGGATT
>OY282641.1:147826038-147881038 GCA_958299015.1 Tetanocera ferruginea
TTTTGATTTTGATTTTGATTTTGATTTTGATTTTGATTTTGATTTTGATTTTGATTTTGATTTTGATTTTGGTTTTGATTTTGATTTTGATTTTGATTTTGATTTTGATTTTGATTTTGATTTTGATTTTGATTTTGATTTTGATTTTGATTTTGATTTTGATTTTGATTTTGATTTTGATTTTGATTTTGATTTTGATTTTGATTTTGATTTTGATTTTGATTTTGATTTTGATTTTGATTTTGATTTTGATTTTGATTTTGATTTTGATTTTGATTTTGATTTTGATTTTGATTTTGATTTTGATTTTGATTTTGATTTTGATTTTGATTTTGATTTTGATTTTGATTTTGATTTTGATTTTGATTTTGATTTTGATTTTGATTTTGATTTTGATTTTGATTTTGATTTTGATTTTGATTTTGATTTTGATTTTGATTTTGATTTTGATTTTGATTTTGATTTTGATTTTGATTTTGATTTTGATTTTGATTTTGATTTTGATTTTGATTTTGATTTTGATTTTGATTTTGATTTTGATTTTGATTTAGATTTGGATTTGGATTTGGATTTGGATTCGGATTTGGATTTGGATTTGGATTTGGATTTGGATTTGGTTTTGGATTTTGATTTGGATTTGGAATTGGATTTGGATTTGGATTTGGATTTGGATTTGGATTTGGATTTGGATTTGGATGTGGATTTGGATTTGGATTTGAATTTGAATTTGGATTTGGATTTGGATTTGGATTTGGATTTGGGTTTGGATTTGGATTTGGATTTTGATTTGGAGTTGGATGTGGATTTGGATTTGGATTTGGATTTGGATTTGGATTTGGATTTGGATTTGGATTTGGATTTGGATTTGGATTTGGATTTGGATTTGGATTTGGATTTGGACTTGGATTTGGATTTAGATTTGGATTTGGATTTTGATTTGGATTTGGATTTGGATTTGGATTTGGATTTGGATTTGGATTTGGATTTGGATTTGGATTTTGATTTGGATTTGGATTTGGATTTGGATTTGGATTTGGATTAGGATTTGGTTTCGGATTTGGATTAAGATTTTGACAAGTATTTTGACAAAAAATTTAGATTTTGTATTTGGGTTTTGATCTTAAAATAGATTTGTGCCACATTTTTGTACTAGATTTGGATTTGGATTTGGATTCGGATTTGGATTTGGATTTGGATTTGGATTTGGATTTGGTTTTGGATTTTGATTTGGACTTGGATTTGGACTTGGATTTGGATTTGGATTTGGATTTGGATTTGGATTTGGATTTGAATTTGGATTTGGATTTGCATTTGGATTTGGATTTGGATTTGGATTTGGATTTGGATTTGGATTTGGATTTGGATTTGGATTTGGATTTGGATTTGGATTTGGATTTGGATTTGGCTTTGGATTTGGATTTGGATTTGGATTTGGATTTGGATTTGGATTTGGATTTGGATTTGGATTTGGATTTGGATTTGGATTTGGATTTGGATTTGGATTTGGATTTGGATTTGGATTTGGATTTGGATTTGGATTTGGATTTGGATTTGGATTTGGATTTGGATTTGGATTTGGATTTGGATTTGGATTTGGATTTGGATTTGGATTTGGATTTGGATTTGGATTTGGATTTGGATTTGGATTTGGATTTGGATTTGGATTTGGATTTGGATTTGGATTTGGATTTGGATTTGGATTTGGATTTGGATTTGGATTTGGATTTGGATTTGGATTTGGATTTGGATTTGGATTTGGATTTGTATTTGGATTTGGAGTTGGAGTTGGATTTGGATTTGGTTTTGGAAACGTATTTGGTTTTGCATATCGATTAAGATTTTGACAAGTATTTTGACAAAAGTTTTAGATTTGGTATTTGGGTTTTGATCTTGATATGGATTTGTGCCACATTTTTGTAGGGAACTGCATTCAGAATCCTTACTTTGTCGTGTTAAAAATCATGGCACGTATTTCAGCACTTGAAATAAAATATTGCGGCTTAAATATGCAATTATTTTTTTTTAGTTAAGCCTTAAAAATGTCTTTTCAAACTTTTATGAAGTAATTTTAACTTGTATTTTATAGCTGTTCTGTTATATTATCAGAGTTTTCTATTGCTAGTAACTTCAACCTTTAACACCATGTTTAAAAATAAACAATAACTATAAAATTTTGATATCGCAAATTTCTCAAATTATTGCCATGATTGCTATAATATTTAATCAAAAGTTCTAAAAAACAAGCAAAACTCTTAAATTGCTGAAATGACAGCTTTTCGCATATTTATCTAGAGCAAAATATATCCGTCAACAAATTTTTTCACTGCCTCACTCACAAAGGTCAAATTTATAGCTAATAAAAAACAAGAGCAGAGAACAAAACAAAAAAAAAAAACAAAAGAAATAAATAAAAATACAGAAAAATCAATTGATTGGAAGTAAAAGAAACGAACAAGTAAGAGAATAAACATCAGGTATGGTGCAGGGGCAAGGAATTCCGTGCCATCAGGTGCGACTTTTCAATAAAGTTTCATAGAGACGCATCGTAAAAGCTGCCAAAATTACAATCATGATTCATGGAGGGCGGGGCAGAGGAGGGCAATAAATGAGAGCAATAGGAAATTTAAGCAGGAAACGGAAGCCCCAGGACATTAGGTACATGAGCGGAAAACAGAGTAAGACAAAAAAAAACATCATTACAAGAAAGCAACAAAAAATATAAGGAAAAAATTAAAAAAAAGATTGAACAGCGCTTTTTTGGGAATATTGACAAAAAGGCTCACTTCAAGCTGCCAACGTCGTATATTATCACTTTTCAGCTCATAACTTTTTTGTAAAATTATCCATTCTACTATTTCATTTCTTTACTACGTAATTGAAATTTCAATCAAGTATTTCTTACACTCTTACCCTCAAGTCGCTTTCCTCACTCTTTCACTGTATTTTCTCTTTCCTACGTTTTGCTTTTGTTTTAAAATCATTTGTTTTACTTCACGAAGTTAATGAAGTGAAGTCGTACATTTCAATGAAACAGCTGAAACAGCGTGAAAATTTTAGCCAACCAACATATTTTTCCACTTTTGTGCAATTCATAAAAAAATTGCCTGCGCAGCTTAAAGTTGTTGTTGGGTGGCAGCAGTCAGTCGTACAGCGATATAGTCGATGTCACTTCCTCAGTTTCTCTGTCTATCTGTTTGTCTGTCAAATGCTGTTTTATGACAGCATATTTTTGTGCATAAATGACATCAACTTTTAGTTTTATAGAGCTTTTTGCTGTTCGTATTGCTGTTGTTGTTGTTGTTGTTGTTGTTGTTGTTGTTGTTGTTGTTATTTGGTATTGACTTTAATATGCTGGTAGAAAATAGCTTCTTTTTTTGCTTATTCTGCAATATTTGTATAACATGAAAATTTAAATGATGTTTCGAGTTAGCTGAAGTTCGATTTGGGGGTTGGGACAAATTTTGAAATAAAGTAGACACAGTTGTTTTCTCACACAAACACCTTTAGGAACTTTGTTCAAAAATTGCTGGGGTGTTTGTCGTATTGAACTTGAAGGTAGAAGATGTGATGGCAGGAAGTTGACTAAAAGTTGCCAAAAATTAATATTTTAACAACCCAAAATATTTATTTGTTGTGTTTTCTTAAGACTTCCTTAAACTTTTGATACCCACGTGTACTTTATAAGAAATATATCGAAAACTACTTATTCCAGTTCTACGAGAGTTCTTAAATCGATTTATTTTAATTCTAAAGTACTTGTTATTCATTTTGGTAAAAATAAAAAACAAAAAAGCTTTAAGAAATCCTTCGAGCTCGTAAAAAAATTTCAAACATGAACACTATTTTGTTGCATTTATATTTCCAGACATTAATCCATGAATATCTTGCAACGTTTCATTTTTCATACGCACATTATTTAACAAAAAATTCATTGAAACCTTCACAAGCTCCAAACATTTATTTGACTTCATTTTTTGCAATTTTGTTCTGCTGCAAAAACAAAAAAATATCAAACAAAAATCCTTCAATTCAGCATGTAGAACATACCGAGCAGTTAAAATGAAATAAATTTATTTGTCAACTCCTACGGCAACGGAACCATCCCATGGAGGAACCATACAAATTAACATACAAATTTAAATTTAACCCTAAAAATATGCTTTAATTAACATCAAAGCTAAGCAACACGGTATTCTTTTACTTGACAAAAACGATGAAGAAAAACCCAAAAAAAAAAGAAATGCGACAACGCCCTTTAATGCTGCACGACATACCGGTAGAATAAAAATAAAAACCAAAACAAAAACAAAAAATGAAAAAAAAAAACGGAAAACAAAAACGGGTTTATTACCCGCCGTGAGCGCAGACATGATTTTCCGCATTAAAAATACCTCAAAGGATTTTTGTGGTAATGCTCAGCACTCAACAGAGCCTGTAACACACACACACACACATACACTGACGCGCTTGCACACATACTAGGTACTCGACTGTTTTTATCCTTTCGGGTATTTATTTGCTAGATATTTTTTATAAACGTTGTTGTTGTTGTTGTTTTTGCGTATTAAAGTTGTTGTTGTCATTACAGCAGGTAGGTTATAATTTTTTGTTTTGTTTTTTGTTTTTGAACGCTTTTGTGACGCTGGGAAATAGAAAATTTTTGCTAAATAATTCATATGGGAACAAATAAGATCCACCAGCGTAACTTAGTGGGTTGTTTGGGGTACGAGAGTGGGTGTAAAATGGTAGCGCTGGTTGTTGCGTTTTATGAGCAGGTCTTAGTTCACTGTTTTTAACACTGTTTGACACAAAGGATGCAAGTTAGGCGCTTGGCTTTATTTAAGACTTAATTTCTGTTATTTTTTAATGGTGTGCCTGTCTGTTTAGCTTTGCGTGTTTTTTTTATTTTTTGCAAGCAGCTTTGTGTGTATGCAGGAATAAAAGTTTGCATATGTATGTGAAGTTTGTGTGTGTGTGCTCTCAATCACAACAGCTTACGCTTACGCAAAACACACAAAGCGTGTCCTTATTAATTAATTTATGCGTATGTTCAAGGCTTGTAAAAAATTAGAGCTGAAATTCTTGCCAATTAATTTCATTTTAATTGGCAGCTCCGTGATTTTTGTAAAAGTATTTGTTTTTATATTTTTAATTTCTTTGAAGAGTTAACACAGACTTAAGGGACTAATTGTTTGGGTAGAGTTTACAAATCTGTTCTCATGGGATTTTGATTTCAAATTTGCTTTAAAAACTCATTACATTTTATTTGCATAAATAAGCAAAATTATGTATCTTTATTCATACGCAAAAAATTACAAGCTTAAAAACTTTTATCGTCAGTTAAAAAAAAAAAAATGAAAAATTTCATAACTAAATTGCCGGATCATTCATATTCATATTCATATTCATATTCATATTCATATTCATATTCATATTCATATTCATATTCATACTCATATTCATATTCATATTCATATTCATATTCATATTCATATTCATATTCATATTCATATTCATACTCATATTCATATTCATATTCATATTCATATTCATATTCATATTCATATTCATAGTCATATTCATATTCATATTCATATTCATATTCATATTCATATTCATATTCATATTCATATTCATATTCATATTCATATTCATATTCATATTCATATTCATATTCATATTCATATTCATATTCATATTCATATTCATATTCATATTCATATTCATATTCATATTCATATTCATATTCATATTCATATTCATATTCATATTCATATTCATATTCATATTCATATTCATATTCATATTCATATTCATATTCATATTCATATTCATATTCATATTCATATTCATATTCATATTCATATTCATATTCATATTCATATTCATATTCATATTCATATTCATATTCATATTCATATTCATATTCATATTCATATTCATATTCATATTCATATTCATATTCATATTCATATTCATATTCATATTCATATTCATATTCATATTCATATTCATATTCATATTCATATTCATATTCATATTCATATTCATATTCATATTCATATTCATATTCATATTCATATTCATATTCATATTCATATTCATATTCATATTCATATTCATATTCATATTCATATTCATATTCATATTCATATTCATATTCATATTCATATTCATATTCATATTCATATTCATATTCATATTCATATTCATATTCATATTCATATTCATATTCATATTCATATTCATATTCATATTCATATTCATATTCATATTCATATTCATATTCATATTCATATTCATATTCATATTCATATTCATATTCATATTCATATTCATATTCATATTCATATTCATATTCATATTCATATTCATATTCATATTCATATTCATATTCATATTCATATTCATATTCATATTCATATTCATATTCATATTCATATTCATATTCATATTCATATTCATATTCATATTCATATTCATATTCATATTCATATTCATATTCATATTCATATTCATATTCATATTCATATTCATATTCATATTCATATTCATATTCATATTCATATTCATATTCATATTCATATTCATATTCATATTCATATTCATATTCATATTCATATTCATATTCATATTCATATTCATATTCATATTCATATTCATATTCATATTCATATTCATATTCATATTCATATTCATATTCATATTCATATTCATATTCATATTCATATTCATATTCATATTCATATTCATATTCATATTCATATTCATATTCATATTCATATTCATATTCATATTCATATTCATATTCATATTCATATTCATATTCATATTCATATTCATATTCATATTCATATTCATATTCATATTCATATTCATATTCATATTCATATTCATATTCATATTCATATTCATATTCATATTCATATTCATATTCATATTCATATTCATATTCATATTCATATTCATATTCATATTCATATTCATATTCATATTCATATTCATATTCATATTCATATTCATATTCATATTCATATTCATATTCATATTCATATTCATATTCATATTCATATTCATATTCATATTCATATTCATATTCATATTCATATTCATATTCATATTCATATTCATATTCATATTCATATTCATATTCATATTCATATTCATATTCATATTCATATTCATATTCATATTCATATTCATATTCATATTCATATTCATATTCATATTCATATTCATATTCATATTCATATTCATATTCATATTCATATTCATATTCATATTCATATTCATATTCATATTCATATTCATATTCATATTCATATTCATATTCATATTCATATTCATATTCATATTCATATTCATATTCATATTCATATTCATATTCATATTCATATTCATATTCATATTCATATTCATATTCATATTCATATTCATATTCATATTCATATTCATATTCATATTCATATTCATATTCATATTCATATTCATATTCATATTCATATTCATATTCATATTCATATTCATATTCATATTCATATTCATATTCATATTCATATTCATATTCATATTCATATTCATATTCATATTCATATTCATATTCATATTCATATTCATATTCATATTCATATTCATATTCATATTCATATTCATATTCATATTCATATTCATATTCATATTCATATTCATATTCATATTCATATTCATATTCATATTCATATTCATATTCATATTCATATTCATATTCATATTCATATTCATATTCATATTCATATTCATATTCATATTCATATTCATATTCATATTCATATTCATATTCATATTCATATTCATATTCATATTCATATTCATATTCATATTCATATTCATATTCATATTCATATTCATATTCATATTCATATTCATATTCATATTCATATTCATATTCATATTCATATTCATATTCATATTCATATTCATATTCATATTCATATTCATATTCATATTCATATTCATATTCATATTCATATTCATATTCATATTCATATTCATATTCATATTCATATTCATATTCATATTCATATTCATATTCATATTCATATTCATATTCATATTCATATTCATATTCATATTCATATTCATATTCATATTCATATTCATATTCATATTCATATTCATATTCATATTCATATTCATATTCATATTCATATTCATATTCATATTCATATTCATATTCATATTCATATTCATATTCATATTCATATTCATATTCATATTCATATTCATATTCATATTCATATTCATATTCATATTCATATTCATATTCATATTCATATTCATATTCATATTCATATTCATATTCATATTCATATTCATATTCATATTCATATTCATATTCATATTCATATTCATATTCATATTCATATTCATATTCATATTCATATTCATATTCATATTCATATTCATATTCATATTCATATTCATATTCATATTCATATTCATATTCATATTCATATTCATATTCATATTCATATTCATATTCATATTCATATTCATATTCATATTCATATTCATATTCATATTCATATTCATATTCATATTCATATTCATATTCATATTCATATTCATATTCATATTCATATTCATATTCATATTCATATTCATTTGCTTCGTCCAGCCCTGTTCTTGTTTCAGCTACATTGATCGATTTGAAATTCTTTGAAAATTTGGAAAAGTTTTTATTAAAACCTTTCGAAATAGCGTGGCAAGATATGTTAAAACCAGACATGCTCAACGAAATCAACAAAATTTTTTCGTTTCGTTGAAACCGAAAAATAAATTATCAAAATTATTTCGTTTTTTAAATAACGTTAAAAATTTATCAAAGCAAATTTCGTTTCGTTGAAAAACGAAAAATTTTCTATAATTTTCTTTTATGCTAAAAAAAATTTCTTCTGATATAAAAAAAAACGAAAGTTTTTTGTTGAAATTAACGTTATTTTCAACGGTTGATTGGGAAAAAAAACGAAAAAATTTTATATCGTTTTCTCCGAAACGAAATAAATATTTTTCGTTTTTTGAATTAACGTTATTTTTTTATTTCGTTTCAACGAAACAAAAAAAATATTTCGGTTACCGTTAAAATTAACGTTAACGTGCATGCCTGGTTAAAACTAAAAAATTTTTGCATTATTTGAAAAACAATTTGAAAAAATGTTTGTTGTTTTTCAAATTTTTTTTTGTTTTTTAAATTTAATTTAATTAAATTATACACCCGCTGTCGTAAAAAGGTACCGAAATGCATGCATTTTCAAATATATTTTAAAAACCAATCAGGTTTTAATACCATATAAATATATTGAAATTGATTGGCGTGGTGGTTTTTGTGGTTAGTCAATTATTATTGCGACATGATTTTTAACCGCTAATTAATGTGCCGCAATATTTTCAAGTTTAATAACGTTATTAAAGCTTCTTTTGTATATTCTCTGGCAGCACCACAACAGAGATTATCGAAAGTATTAATTATGAATATGGTCGAGAGACATGATCAAACTTGTGGTGTGTTATTCATTGAGTCAACGAGTGAACGGCAGGTAAAAAGGAAATGTTGCCAACACATGCTGCGTTATTCTTTACATTTAATTTTAATTAAATAAATGCAACAGACTAGAGTGGAAGTTATGAAAATGAGTGCAATTTTTTTTAACGCACATTAATGCAGCTTTTTAAATATATTAAAAAAAAATTGTTATCATTATTTTTATTGAATAAATATTTTAATGATGAAATGAAAGATAAAAACTACGTTGCAGTTAATTTAAAGACTTTGTGCTATAATAAATTTTAAAAATAAAATTTCAATTTATTTTTGTATTATTTATGCTTGCTTCTCTTTCGCTTTGAAAGCACTTTTAACTGAATTCAAGTCAAATTGAAGTAGAAAACTTAAAATCTGCTTTGGCCAAGTGTTGCTTGAAAAACTTTTCAAACTCATGATAGGAAAATAAATGCAACTGTAGCTACTTCTTTTGTTGTTGTTCAAGTTGTTGTTATTGTTGTTGCTGCCATTGTCTGGAACTATTTTTACGCGCAAAATAGCAAAAACTTTAAAATGAAAATAAGACCGAATGAAGAAATATAAAATAGAAAGAGCGGTGTAAGCAAAAAATAAACAACAACATTTCATAGATAAAAAAATAGGTGTTTTGTTCTAATATTTAGTTAAAAAGTTAGCATAAAACTTGAATAGAACACGGAATGTTGCATTTATAAATGTTGCAATTTAGAAAAGCAAACAAACTTGTGTAAAATCAACTCTTGCCAAGTTCCACAAGTAATTAGTAGCAATTAAAACTGTAAAAATGTTGTTGAAAGCAGCTTTAAAAGCAGACAGTATTTTTTGTGTTTCGTCTTTCTCAGCTATACAATAGTGCAAATAATAGATTCGCCTAAGTCTGTGTATTAATCGTCCGCTAATTGGCTGAAAACAAGCTTTGTACGCGCACAACCACATTTCCATAAAAGCAGCTGGTCTTACGGTCAAGTTTCTTTAATGTTTGTGGGTGGTTCATGAGCACACACACTTTGAATTCATACATTGTTGTATGAGAACTAAAGGTGCGAAATATTCATGCTTCAAAAGTAAGTGGAAATCAACATTTTGAGTTACAAAAGTAATAATTTTTCTAAATATACTTTTTAAACTCATAAGTTAAACTTCTAAATTAGTTCATGTTTCTCTTTTATATCTCTGTACATAAAATTCATGCATTTTTTCATTTATCTCATGAACTGTTCTTGTTATCTTCGTATTTATACATGGCTTTTATGAATTTTATACAAAAAAATTATGAAGGATTCATATTGCCCTTGTATTTTTTCATGGCATTTGCGAACTTATTTATTTGGTTCATGTATCTTGTACACATATTTTATGAGCTGTAAGAGTTGGCCTTATGAAATATTCATGTTTTCATACTATTTTTCTCTTGTTTATTCTGTACATTGATATCATGAATAGTTCATGTGACTCATGAAATGTGTTACTGGGCCAAAATTCATGACTGCAATTCATGTAGATCATGTAAAAATTCATAATTATTGTGTACCTTTCTTGTTTCAGTGTATAAGAATAATGTGTCCGGCATATAAAGTTGGAATAACCTTTACTGTGTGATAAGAATTAGTAAAACTTATATCTAGCCACCGTTCATTCTGACATTCTGACATCGTTTGCTGACAATCGTTGCTTTAAAAGGAACTAAATAAGACAAAGTCGACTGCATTAGAAAGGATTATTAGAAACAAATGCTTGTCATGGTCGTCGGGCATAAAACGTATAATAATAAATATAATATCAAAAATAAGAACTTTATCTTCTTCTTTTTTCCCACAATATCGCTAATCTCGTTGTGTTGAAATTATTTGTAAAATTAGCAAAATAGAATTATGGACTAAACCGTAAAGCACTGGTTTCTTAAAAAAAAAGAAAAATAACGAACTATTGTGTGCTCTTAAAAAAAATACTCCTACAAAATAAGCTTGCTCGTATTGCATATTTGTGACCCCTAGGCAAGATACATTTAAATCCTGCTGATTTATACGTCGCACAAGTCCTTGCAACACTATCTTAAATTGATCATTCGTTGATATGTTTTCTTTGTTTCTTTTGTTTTTGTTCGCTTTTGTTAGAAGTAATCCTCTAGCTTTGGCAATGCTGGTGGCTGTCAATTCGGCGCGCTTAAGTCACGCAAAATTGACAAACTACAGGTAAGGATTAATGTCGACAACGAAAAACAAAAAAAAAAAAAACAAATACAACAGAGAAAGCAACTGAAGAATGGTGCTTTTTTCTGTTCCTTGACTTGTTTCACATAATGAAGAAGAAAAAAATGCATGCCTTGTTTCGCACTTTTGAGGCGCTAGTTTTTGAGTTGAAAGCCTTGTCGTTTTGGTGTCCTGACATTGAGCCGGTTTGATGGTAATCTTAATGGAAAAGTGCGTCAGTCACATAAGCTGCGACACATGATTGAAGTGTTGTTTCAGAGAGAGAAAGAGAAAAAAAAAAGATGGAATTTTCAATTTAATACAAAATTTTTTTAGAGATTTACATACCTAGGTTAGAATTAAATGAATTTCTCTTTATAAGCTGGAGCATTTAAGAAAAAAGTAATCCTTGAAAATAAAGATTTTATTAAAATTATGAATTAGAAAAGCTCCAGGTGGTTTTTTTCTCTATTAACCATATTCAATGTCTTAGCATTTTCGAAAAATGTTTTCTCACACGTATCCATATAAAAAAATTGTATGTTCAGATATGACTCACGAACGTTCGTTTAAACATATTTTCATGAGTACGCTTGTATCCTCGAGTTTTTGTGTTACATGTGTTTCATAGACGTGTGGGAAAATATTGTAAATGAGTCACATGTGACTAATTTAAAGTGAACATGAGCTCACTGAAAATGGACAGAGCACACTTGCTACACTGAGAATATAAATTATGTATGCGTTCTTCAGAAACCAATATGAATTTTGCGCTCTCTTATTATGTGAAATTGTACATAAGCTCCAAGTAATTATTGAGTGTATTCAAACCAGGGGCGCAACCAGAATTTATTTTTCGGGGGGGGGGGGGTTTATCAAATTTCGAACTTATATAAAAAAAAAATTTTACAAAGGCTTTATATCACAGCAATAAGTTTCAACTCTTGGTAGTAATATTTTGAAATAGAAGTTTAGTTAAATTAACGGGCTAGGTGGGGTTCGAAGGCTCAAGCAAAGCATATAATAACTATTTTTTCTTCATATACGGTCTAAATATTTCAAGCACTAGATAATGTTTCTTGAAGAAGGGTTCCAAATTTTACCAAGATTGGTTATAACTTTTTGGGAAATCATGACAACCATTTTGCAAAAATAATTGTTGATTTAAGCTTTAGGGAGAATATTCTGTACATATTGTACAATGTCATGAGGCGAAAACAAAAATAATTTTCAAACTGACCCAAACCATTAAAAAACATTCATATTTAGAATTAAAGTTTAGTTTTTATAAATAGTATTTTATTAGTAATAAAAAATACTTCAAAAATTGTTTTCTGTTGTATAGTTTTTTCCACCAAAACAGGCAAGTCTTACAATCAAGATTGAAAATCGAAATCTGTTTGTCCAAAAATGCGTTTATTATTTGGATACGAATACTTATCGTCATATCAATTGTTTCCAAAGCCTTGCAAGAAAATAAAAAAATAACAAATGTTTATAAAAATCGAGTTTGTTTCTCAAAATTTGATCTCTTCCCGAGTAAAAATTAAAATTTTGTAGTCTAAACTATACAATATTCCTGCAACGGTCAAACAACATAAACATTTAAGAAACAAGTTATAAAACGGATGTACAACGGTCACTGCAGGACATTTTGGCCGTACAGAAGCTGTACAGCAGTGAGGTAGAGGTGTTCTAAAAAGGATATAGACCAGGCATGCACGTTAACGTTAGTTTTAACGGTAACCGAAATATTTTTTTTTGTTTCGTTGAAACGAAATAAAAAAATAACGTTAATTTAAAAAACGAAAAATATTTATTTCGTTTCGGAGAAAACGATATAAAATTTTTTCGTTTTTTTCCAAATCAACCGTTGAAAATAACGTTAATTTCAACAAAAAAAATTTCGTTTTTTTTGTATCAGAAGAAATTTTTTTTAGCATAGGAGAAAATTATAGAAAATTTTTCGTTTTTCAACGAAACGAAATTTGATTTGATAAATTTTTAACGTTATTTAAAAAACGAAATAATTTCGATAATTTATTTTTCGGTTTCAACGAAACGAAAAAATTTTGTTGATTTCGTTGTGCATGTCTGATATAGACAGTTTTAGGCAGTTATACGAAGGTTTTAAGGTTTGGGCAGCAAAAATGAAAATTTTTCCCAAAACTTCACTTAGTTGTAAAAATAACCAATTGGGCAAGCCTTAAAATTTGTCGTTTGGTAAGTACTAATGGAGCTCATTTCCGAAAGTATAAAACATGCAATTTTTGACACCTTGTGATGAAAAACTAAGAGCCTAAACATGAACAAATCGTTTGAGTCTCTCGCCACCAAAATAACCGATGAAATTTCCTCTAAAATCGACTCTTTCTATCGTCATATTTAACACTTACATCATAATCCAAATTTCTGACAATTTAGAGAAATTTTTATGAAACAGATTCGGAGAATACGTTGGAAAATTATGAATTGTAAATTTTTGCTCCAGTTTCGGAAGCAAATCGGAATTATTTTTTTACTGTATCACATGGCTTCACTATAAACTTAATTTCTGCAGAGCTTGGGTGTTTAAATTTAATTTGTTTTCAAAAAAATATTTATAAAAAGAGAACGAAAAATAACAATTTTTGAGGAAATTCCTTTAATCATTTTGCTGGAGAGGGACTCGTCTGTTCTTCCTCAAACTCAGGCTTTCTTATTTTGTATTACTTTAGAATTAATTTTCATCCAAATATTTCAAGTCGTTTTATTGGGTTCCAAGCTAGAAGTTGAAAAGACAACTCAAACCGAACCGCTCAAGAGGTCAGAATCAGTCTGAAGGAAAAGACATGAAAAATTTAAGATTATACATCAAACAGAATCGATTTGATATAAACATTTGGGGTTTTTACTCATTTAATAAGATGTGTGATTGCTTTATATATGAATCACTTTGATTTAATCCTATTTTGCTAGATACAACAAACAAATTTTTTTTTGGGGGGCTTAAGCCCCGAAACCCCCTTTTGGTTGCGCTTTTATTTAAGTCACATTTATTTAAGTCACATTTATTTAAGTCACAGACCAGATGTGTTTAGTGTAGACACCTACCTTTCGGTCTTATTCTACTTTGCCCTATGGCGAGGAGTCATGCACTTTTGAAATCAACTCTCAACAGTTGGCAGACCTATTCGGACTCAGCACCTATTATTTTTCTTACCAACAGACTTATAAATTGACAGTGCAATATCTTGGACCAATACTTCTCTTGGGAGTTGTTTTCTCAAGTCCAATGGGTTTAGGAATACAATTAAATATATCGACCAGTTTAAAGGCACTCAGCACCCAAGATTTCTACTGAGTAACCCTTCTTTTCAATCATATCATGCAGAATTCCATCGCCATTATCGCCATATAAAAATTAATTATTTTCCGGGCATGACCAGTGCCCTAGGGATTCGCGTTTCCAGGTATTAATAGCATACTATGACAAGGCGCCATTTGCCAGTTCTGCCATAAACACCTTCCTCATCTACCGAATCCCCAGTATCAATTTGTTTACATTTAATTTGAGGTTAAATTCAATCCACCTCCATTGGTAAGGAGCGAGACCTACCTAAAATCTCTTGCATATAGGATATGCCAGCCTGGTTGTACAGAGACGCCACGCCACGCCGACTCGTTGTCTAGCTTGTGACATTAAGCTTACCACAGCCAGCACGAAACTCCCCGAAGGGCCAGCTCACGATAGTCCCCCGGCAAAAGGGTTTCCACCTTGGAATAAGCTTCCAACAAAAACCAGACATGAATTGATAGTTTAAGCACACATGACTTGATAAGCAAGCTTATCTTAGTATTCCGGTATACTATACCGATAGACACTAGTTGGGTATTTGCTATGACTTGGAAATGAATAAACAAATCGCAGACATATTTATTGGGTACTCCAAAACTGATCGCCTTATCTAAATTGAATTAGAAAACTTGATCAGCCAGCAAACAACATCACCACAATGAAGCTTGCTCGACCACAGGGTCTATTATGCTCCTTGATCATACTCCACGACAATACATCATGATAACCTCCATTATAATACTCCTCAAACACCATTGATCATTCTTTTTAATCACTTTTTTCGGCATATAGACCATATCGTTGGAAATCTATTTATCATCACTTATTCTCATAAACCCATAGAGAATATCAGATTTTTATTCTTGTCGGCAATTATCAGTTGCTAAACCAGGTTTATTGACTATCCCAATAACCAGATTTATGTCCCACTTCCATGATTTTGCAGCTCAAAACAGTGCTCATGGCAACCTATGTTTTTACGTGACATATATAATTGAATCATAGTCAAAATAGGCATGACACAACCCTCCTCCTTTTCACTGGCCTGAGACAGGCTAGTGGCTTACCATCATCACCACTAGATGGAATTTTATTTAAGTCACAATATATATTGTTGAAGGCCGTATCCAGCAAGAAACCAAAATGTATTTTAAATTGTTTTTGCGTTGACTCTAGTGCGGACATTCAGCTGAACGTTTCGTGAAGGTTATTAAAATGGCCCAAGGAATATGTTAATCCGGTTTATCGGTTAATTTTCATGTGAAGACCGTCTCGGTCTAATGTACGTAGGATGTCTGAATTTCGGTTACTCAATGCATAAAGTAGTTCACGCTGCCATTGTAAAAGCACATAACTTTCATGCATTTTTGACTTCATGAATTCTGAGAACTTTTCTTACTGCACTTGTATTTGTGAATTGAGATATTATTACATTTGTGAATATTTGTAAAAATTCATGAATTATTTGAATTTGGTTAGTAAACTCATAAAATAGTTGACGTTTACCTTACATATGTACATGAGATTCATGTATTTTTTTAACTAATCTCATGAACTGTTCTTGTTTTCCTCGTATTTATACATGCATTTTATGAATTTTATTCACAAAATTTTTCGAATACTTCATGCTCGCCTTGTAGTTTTTCATGGCATTAGCGAAATGTTTTATTGGTTCATGTATTTTGTACACACACTTTATGAACTTTAAGCACTAGTCTTATGAAATATTCTTGTTCTCTTGTTTTTGTTTTTTTTTTGTGTATATTTTAAATCGATATCATGAATAGTTCATGTGACTCATGTTATTGGTTGCTTTTCTAAAATTCATGAATGCCATTCATACAGATCATGTAAGCATTCTCAATTATTATGCACTTTTTTGCTTCAGTGTAGTAGTTGGTTATGGTTTTTTCATATTTCTTTCTGTAAAATTACTTGATAAAACAACAACCCATAATGACTTCGTTTAATACCATTTCAGGACAAAACGGCTCAATGTCTAAAGTTTTTTTTTATAAAAATTTATTAAAAAAAAAAAACATAAGAACACTACAACATTCACAAAACTTTCAATATTCGCCAAACCTTCGCTTATGGTTCACTGGGCATAACAGCAATTTTCTACCATCTCTTTACCTCACCAAATGCTTCACACAAAGAAAAAAAAACGAATTTGAATTTAAACTTGTATCGGAAATACGAATTCACTCACTTGGCACAAAATAAATAAATTTCAAAGGCTTTTTTTTTACTCTCTACTTATTTTCTACTCCATACCTGCAAGGCCTGCCATACTTATTCACACGTTTTAAACAAGAGCGAGTAATCTTCTGAGTTGCTTGCTACAAGCCTTGATGAAATTCAATTTTATATTTGGCACAGCTTAAACTTGGCAACTTGAATGTTTTAGTCAGCATTGTTGATGCGAATAAAAATAGGTTAAAATTAAAGAAAAAAAAAAAAATTACAAAAAAAAAGAGAAGAAAAACATGAAATCATTGACTCAAGGGCGCCAGGCTGCCTGATGCGGCTGCTGAAAGCGCAGAGTTAAGTCAAAAATAAAAGAAAAATAAAAGAAAAATATGACGGAAACAGATGCATAAATATAAAAAAAAAACAATAACACAAAAATAATAAATTATACCAAAATTACGGTGTTCAGTTAAAAGCCCAAAATTAAATTTAAATGATGGGACTTGGCGGTTATATTTAATCTCTTTAGGCAAAGTGCTGATAAGAGACAGGTGAATGAACGCATTATGCGGCGTATATCTGGCGAGTGGTTTTTGTGCGGTCTCTGGCACAAATGACTGACTTGTGTGACATTAATTTTTTTGTGCACCTTGTGGCAATTTCAAGAGAATTGTTTTAGCATTCTTGACAGGCAGAAAAATTTGCTCAAGACTACATGTCTTGTGGAAAAACTTAGCACAAAGCCACTTAAAAGCTTTTCTTTAAAGCTTGACACACACACACACACACATACACACAAGCGTATGTCTTATGCTTATGCCATTTAATTGATAAGATAAGCCAATTAATTAATGAAGCTTTGCATCAAAAATCATCGATCAAGTCAATGCTTCATTAATTCATTGAAATGTTTAAGCTGCTTGTACAAATTTATAGTCAAACCTTATAGAGCTCGTATAGCCTTATATGAGTGATGTGGCAAGTAGAGGATATTCAGTGTATGCGCACGCACACACCCACCCAGCCACCACATGCAATGTCGCACAAGAGCTAAGCTTCATGCGGCAAACAAACGTTAAACAAAGTGAGCTCATCATCATCATCATCATCTTCAGCTTCATTGTCCTTGGATCAGTATGTTATCCTTTAAGCCTTACAAGCTCATCTCAGCTATTCAGGCAAAGCAAAAATACAATGTTCAATGGCAACTCTGGTCACATTCAAACCGGGTTCATTCTATTCAAGCATTCATTTCAATCCATTCTATGCCATTCAAACAACGTACGTATGTTTGTTTCAGTTTATTTTGACCCACATTTTTCATCAATTGGCATGATTTACCGCAACGGTTTAAAAGCAAGAAATTAGCGCTGATGCTGTGTGAATGTGGCTTAACGACGCTGAGCAATTGTTGAGAACGTAATAGAGAGAGTCTTAGTTTTAGAGTGCTATTCAGAGAACACTCTATTTCTTTGTTGTTAAAAAGCGGATTTTCGGATAAAACATATCCGCTTGACTGGAACTTGTCTGAAGAAGATGTTATAGCCTCTTTATAGAAGCATTTTCAGCATGTTTTCTATGTAAATTCGTATTTTTAGATGCTCCTTAAGAGCAAAGCAAAAATTCAACTAATTTATTTGTCGTTTACACTAACAATGCATGCAATTTTGGTATCTTTATAATTTTCTATATTTGCCTAAAATTTTCTTAAGCTCTCTAAACCTTTTAATACAACTAAATTATGCCAAAGTTTGTTGTCGAAATAGAATTAATTCTTTTAAGATACTTTTAGAATAAAAAAAAAGTAAAAATTAAAAACTTTTCCACAAGCTGTGAAAGTGAATTTACAAAAACAAAAAATGACGAAAATTCCACAACTAAAATGTAAACAGAAACATATGCCAATCACATACACACTCCCTCACATACCAACCAAAAAGCCTAAAGCCTAGCACACATTTACAATCAGCCATGACTACCCACCCACCCACTCTATAACACCCACAAAAGCCAAGCTACAGCCAAAGCCTGCTCTTAATGAAGTTATAAAAGAATTTATGTTTGTTTGTATGTGTGTGTCATAGTTTGAATAAAACTTTTAATTGATTTAAAAGGAAGATAACAGTTTGTTGTGTGGTTACCAACTTTTCGTAAATGTCTGCAAAACAACAAAAAAGGCAGAACAGACGATAGAAGAAAAAAAAAACTTTAAACTTGATAACTTAAAAATATGTTGCATGCAAAATTTAGTTAAGATAAAGCATATAAAATTCTATGCAAACTTATGAACAAAAGAATAATGCCAGACAAATCAACTGTAAAGAAATTTAGAAAATAAAAACCCACATTTGAGAAAAGCCAAGGCAATTAATAAGAAAAAAATGTCAACAATAAATAAAAATAGAAATACAGTCTATATGTCAAGAGCATAATTGGAAAAATTTTAAACGATTTAGCGTTATGTGTGAAACATGTATGCAACAATTACTATGAAAGGTTACATTAAGTACGCATTTATAAGCCAGTTTAATTAGGTTTATGTTTTCGAATGTATGTTCAAATGGTGTGTTCAAATGATTATTGATCTTGGAATGACCCTTAAATTACCTTAAAATAGACAAACTGATCTCGGATTTTGAAATAGCGTCCCAAAAAACCCTTATATCAGGAAATTGGGCGTCGTATCTGCATGTTTCTTTAATTTTGACCTTAGAATGACCTTGAATTCGGAATCAGCAACTCAAAATTCCTATAACAGAAAGTTATGCATCGTATCTCTGTTTATTTTCATTTTGACTTTAGAATAAGCTTGAGTAAAGACATTAGTATAAAGAAACTGACCCCGAATTCCGAATTAGCAACCCAAAAAACCTATAGAACTGGAAGTGGGGTATCGTATATCTTTTTTAATTTTAATTTAGACCTGGAATAACCTTAAGGGAGTATTCCTGGTTGCCAAAAAATTTTTTCGATTTTTTTGTTTTTTGCATATTTTTATAGCTTGGATATTTGAGAATATCGTGCTAAAAGGGTTTTTGAAATTCGAAATATTTTAGGAGACATGGAATTTTTTTTCCAGTGATATGCTTAATTTGGCTCCTTTTTGAATGCAATGGTTTGAAGCAACCACCGAATTACGTTCAACGCGTTCTTTAGAAGCTAATAACTTTATACGCATTTTAAAAATAAATTCCAATGTTGGCAGCGTTTAGGTCACTTTGAATGATTTATAAACCGGACGGAATTTGGATTGAAGACCACGAAGAGGAATGCCGTGTCAACCATCAAAGAAGCTCTGGGAAGATACGATTAAGGAAATGTTCGCTATATCAGTCCAAAAGCATGGGTAAAATACTGCAATACGATGGTGACCCAATCGTCTCAAAAAAATAATGTATATCGCACGTGCAAAAAAGAATGAGCACCAGACTCCACAAGGCCAAAAAAGAGAACAGAGGCATTGGCGGCAATGGTGCAGGCACAGATAACTCATACACGCAGAAAATTTATAACGCTGTCCCAAACAAACTCTGCTGGCAATACATTATTGTTTGGCACATATTGAGAACGCATGGGACTTTGCAGAAATACACGCTCTCACTCTCTATTTGCAGATATGGTTTGCAAATTTATCTCTCTCTCTCTTAATGTACAATAACATAATGTTTGTGAGTGAACAATGTTTGTTTACATGAAACAGTTACCCGAATATTACATTTTTGCACTTTAAAAAGGAATTGTTCAGATACAAACAAACATTGTTCGCATCATACTGTGATCCCAATATAATATTTTTTGGACCTAAATAAGAAAATGTTCAGGTACAAACAAGCATTGTTTGCATCAATCAGTAACCAGAACATTACATTTTAGCACCTTAAAAAGGAATTGTTCAGATCAAACAAACATTGTTTGCATCATCTAGCTATCCGAATATAATAGTTTTGCACATTGAGGAAGTTTACTTACGTATCAAACAAATATTATTTGAATGAGTCTGTTTTAAAAAAAAGGATATTATTGCTTTTGTTAAATATTTCAATGGATTTTTATTAAAATATTATTATAAATACATACATATATTTTTTGGATTTTCGACAGGAGCCACTTGCTCATATAAAAAATTGACGTCTATGTGCACTAGCTCGACTCCTTTCTTTCCTTGAGGTGCTGGATACTTATGAATGTAGTCATACGTGGAAATACTACTTTTTAGCTCTTGTTTCCGGAATGTATGTATGTAATGGTGGCAGTCCATTTTTCAATAATTTCCGACCATTCGGTGCTATTTGCTTCTAAAAACTTAATATTTTCCAATACTTCGGCTTCTTGTGAAACTTAAACGTGTAAAGAAAGATAATTACTTTTAAAATCACTTACTGCATCACAAAGAAGTACACCAGCGATGAGAAAGACACGAGAAGCAATACAATTTTGTATTGAAGAAAGTATTGATTCTCATGCCTTTTTCATCGTTGGTGTACTACAGAGTGTGATACAGAATAATTTTAATAATTGGAATAATGATTTCTCCTGGGGAATCGGAAAAGGCAGTTTTCATTTTTACGATAGCAGATAAAAATATCAAATTTTTTTACACACTCATGAATATTGACGGTTGTTGAAGAAAATCGCAATAAAAAGTTCTTTGTTCAATGTTTTTGAACCTTATCTTAAAAATGAAAAATTCTTTTTCCGATTCCCCGGGAAAAATCATTCAGAATTAGGCTGATTACTTACCATCACATGGAAAGATTTTCGTTGATGAAATATGTGACCGCCTTTTAATAACGCCTTCAATGCTCAACGCTCTCTTTTTGCTATTAATCATTTGTCTTTACCATAAGCGGCTTGAATAAGCATTTTCATATATACTTTATTAAATCTTAATTTAAGCAATGAAATAATTAAAAAGGTTAAATTAATAACAAATTACTTACGTTTAACAAATACACATAATATACACAGAACTGAAGAACACAGAACTCAGCTTCTCCAACGCAATTAACACTTTGACACTGTATTTCATTCAACAACATTGCCAAATTTCAAAAGACGCTGCAACGTTGCGAAACTTCCAAACTTTTGGTTAAAATTTCGAACATTTATTTTTTAGATGCAAACAAATTTTTTTTGAGGCTTAAATTTTTCTCATTTCTCTCAATTGTTGTAAAAATTTTACATTTAGATGCAAACAAATATTGTTTAGAGTCTGAAATATTAAGCATACTGCTCTCTTTTTTCTCTTTTAGTGGTAAACATTGTATGTTCGGATTCGAACAAGATTTACTTGCAACAATATTTCCGAACATATTTCGTTTGTATCTGAACAAATTGTTGCTAAAACCAAAGCGTGAATACAGAAAAAGTTTGTTGAATCTAAACATAACATATTTTTAATGAACTTTTTCTGCAAACTCTCTCTCAATTTAGGTGTCACAAAGATATTATCTTCCAGTCTGAAGAAATTTTTGATAATTTTAAATATAACTTTATTTGCAACATCATCCACAAACATATTTTGTTTGCCTCTAAACAAGTTAAAAGCCTCGATTTTTCTCCGTGTAGATAAAGTCATCTCTGAACTAACTAACAATGGCCTCGCTATTCGTCGTCATCCAGAGTCGGTTGCTGACATGAAGAAGGGCAACGTTTTTGCACAAAATCTCGACTGATGAAGCTCCACAGCATCAAAACTGTCTGATTCGCGTCGAGCTGGTGCGCCTGGCAAAAAGCGGTAGCAGACGGTACAATCGACAGCTTCAAGCATACGTATGCACCACTAAATCAGAGAGTTCAGAAAGCAATCAAACCTATTTACGGAGCACTGTCAGCCGATGATTTGTTCAACATATACCTTGGCTCCGAAACTCAAAACAGCAACGAAACTTTCAACGCAGTGCTGTGGTCATTCGCACTGGAGCATATGAACACCGGCGCACGCACTATTGAAATTGCCAATTATATTGCAACTGTCGTTAACTGTCGTTAACTGTATTTAACGAAGGTTTTTTGCCAATACTTCAAATAATGAACCTAATCCCGATTGGCAACGTTAAATATGATTTCGCCATGTCTCGGAACGAAGAACGTTTGAAAAGGACCGAAGCCAAAGCTCTGGCCGCATCAAAAGAAGATAGAGCTGCCCGAAGAGCACAAAGAGTCGCTGACTCCTCATTTTATGAAAGAGTGGAAGGAGTTCTTTGTGGTAAGTATTTCACAAAAAAAAAAAAAAAAAAAATGTTATTGTCTAAAATTTTCTTTGAGTTTTTTCAAAATTACGTTTTTTGAACTTTGAAGTCACTTTTTTCCGGTTCTACTGAACCGATTTTGATACAACCAAGTGCAATCGGCGCAGAATTTTCGATTTTTAATATCAATTTTTTTTATTGATATTTTTGATTGATTGACGCGTCTAACCACTAAACCACGTTTTTCGAGCTTGCGGCCCAGATTGCGCCTTCTGAACCGATTTTGCTGAAATAAAGTGCAACCGACGCAAAATTGTCACTATTTTGCTCCTAATTTCAATCACAATTTTAAACAATTTTTTACTATATTTTTTGCACTATACCACAAAAAAAGATCCAAAATCGATATTTCATCGCTATTTTGTAAAAATAATCGCAAAATTGTAATTGAAGTAAAGACCAGAATTACATCTGTACTGAATCTATTGCCGCTTATTTTTTCTATTTCCGATGATCTGAAGTCGAGTTATGCGGGCCGCAATCATAATACCTTTTTTTTCGACGCCCAACTTTGAAGGCCGACAACTTTTTGAACAGCCCTCGTACAAAGGAAAAATTTTTTATTTAACTTAATATGTTCTTAATACAATAACAGAATTTATACAACTCTTTGCGTTTTCAAACCAAAAGTTTTTCAAAAAGGATCCAAAAATAGGCTTCCAACCAGGAATACTACCTTAAAATTACCTTAGCATAGACAAACTGATGTCAGCTTCGATATCAGGGACCAAAAATCCTAAATAAATATAAAAGTCACAGAGTAAGCCCATTGATTCCGAAAGGAAAAATATTATTTTACGGCTTTTTTTCATAATTTCACCTTGCAATGACCCTAAGAAGGGTATAGGATTGGTTTCGTTTGTGTTTTGTGTTCGAATCGACTCTTAATTGACCCTAGACTGTAAAAAAGCATTTTTTTTTGTTTTTTGTCGAAGTCAAGGGGATGGGGGTTGTATTGGTGTTGAAAACCGGTAAAGAAGTTGTTATAAAAATTAATTATTAGACTAAGTCATTTTTGATTAGTGAAATTTGAATTATTAGATTAAGCGGTTTAAGAAATACACTCTTATTAACGAACAGTTTTTAAATATTTTCTGTTTGACCCAAAAAATGTATACATGTAGTATATGTGTAATTTAACTTATTTTTTCAAAGATCTCCATTGTTTTATTTTTTATGTTTTTGGGACTTTGCCTTTTTTAATTCCTTTCTTTGGGGCATGGAGCAAAATAGAAAACTCTGAATTAAGATGATAAGAAAGCATCAAAGTCTTTGAGAAAACCCACCAATTGAACGCTGAACTAATGGTAAAAGTATATAAAGGGTGATTTTTTAAGAGCTTGATAAATTTTTTTTTTGATAAAAAAAACGCATAAAATTTGCAAAATCTCATCGGTTCTTTATTTGAAACGTTAGATTGGTCCATGACATTTACTTTTTGAAGATAATTTCATTTAAATGTTGACCGCGGCTGCGTCTTAGGTGGTCCATTCGGAAAGTCCAATTTTGGGCAACTTTTTCGAGCATTTCGGCCGGAATAGCCCGAATTTCTTCGGAAATGTTGTCTTCCAAAGCTGGAATAGTTGCTGGCTTATTTCTGTAGACTTTAGACTTGACGTAGCCCCACAAAAAATAGTGTAAAGGCGTCAAATCGCATGATCTTGGTGGCCAACTTACCGGTCCATTTCTTGAGATTAATTGTTCTCCGAAGTTTTCCCTCAAAATGGCCATAGAATCGCGAGCTGTGTGGCATGTAGCGCCATCTTGTTGAAACCACATGTCAACCAAGTTCAGTTCTTCCATTTTTGGCAACAAAAAGTTTGTTAGCATCGAACGATAGCGATCGCCATTCACCGTAACGTTGCGTCCAACAGCATCTTTGAAAAAATACGGTCCAATGATTCCACCAGCGTACAAACCACACCAAACAGTGCATTTTTCGGGATGCATGGCCAGTTCTTGAACGGCTTCTGGTTGCTCTTCACTCCAAATGCGGCAATTTTGCTTATTTACGTAGCCATTCAACCAGAAATGAGCCTCATCGCTGAACAAAATTTGTCGATAAAAAGCGCGAAACACATTTCGAACCGAACACTGATTTTGGTAATAAAATTCAATGATTTGCAAGCGTTGCTCGTTAGTAAGTCTATTCATGATGAAATGTCAAAGCATACTGAGCATCTTTCTCTTTGACACCATGTCTGAAATCCCACGTGATCTGTCAAATACTAGTGCATGAAAATCATAACCTCAAAAAAATCACCCTTTAGTATTCAATTTTTGAAAGATGAAGAGTGCTCCTGGAGCCAGTAGACAACGACGCTAAACATCGAAATCGTTAGTGAAATAGTAGAAAAAGTAAAATTGGCTCGAACTGTTGGGGAATTCATAGTTTCCAGTGTTGATGCAAAAACGATAATTTTTGTTATAAAGGAACGATCATACAAAATGAAAAAATACTGTTCAAAAGAGCAATATTTTGAAAACGTGAAGTATAAGTAAAAGCGAATTACTTGATTAACGAAAAAGTGATCAGTTAAGAGCTCCAAACGTGCGTGAGGGTGCCTAAAGATATTATAGAAGTTCCTTTTCCAAGCTTTTCTCAATAAATATAGTGCGATTGGTTGGTTATATTTAATTTTTGGTTTACATAACGCCGGTATGAGAGAACAACGACGTAACTGCACATTTTCTGAAATACGGTTTATTGGATAATAGCGTTTTTATTAGCTTAATTTCTTGTGGTGTGTTCCGTAAAAATCTAGTGATGTGAAGCTTAAAATGTAGCTCAGAACTGGATGATATTTTCTGACAGATATTTTCGAGATGTTATGATGATATTGATGGATGATATTTTCTGGCTGATATTTTCGAGAAATTATCGATAAATTTAAAATTGATAATATTGATGGATGATATTTTCTGACTGATATTTTCGAAAAATTTAAAATTTATTAAAAAATATATTCAAGTTTCCGAAAAATTATTAATTAATTAATGAAAATTGATAAATAATTAACGAAGAGTTTTCGATAAATTAGCTTAAAAATATCGATAAAATAATGAAAATTTATCGATAAGTTATTAGAAAATTTCTGAAACATATTCCACATGTTTTAATTAGCTTCATTTATTGATTGTCTGTACTGTATCAGTACAAACTTGTAACACATTTTAAATCAACTTTGCGATCATCTAGAGATTTGATACATAAAATATAGCTTCATAACTAGATTAAAACCCAATATAATTGATAATGATTTTAAAGTTTTCGCAGAGTTATCGATAAATTTAAAAATGATTGCAAAGTTATCAATAATAATCGAAGAGTTTTTGATAAGTAAGCTAGAAATCTGAGTTTGGAAAAGTCTGCTCGCGTGCCTTTATAAGCGTACGATGAACACGTCTAAAGCATTATTTTATCGCTCTCGTCCGCTTCTCTTTTGGTGAAACTTTGAAATGAAATACCTTCCCAAAAGTTCGCGCTTATGAATAAGTACGCTAATGGGAGTTTTAAGGCTCATGAGCCGTACTCGGCAATGATATGCTAGAAAAAAACTTGCAATGTAGACAAAAGCTAGCTTCCAGGTAAGTCATTGGAATCTTAAAGATTTTTGTGCGATCTTTATAAATAAATCAATTTTTCAATAAAAGATATATCCTACAAAAAAATAAATATATCACTGGACTTATTTAAGGTGGGACATAACATTCGCGGCAGAGAAAACAGGCCTTTAAAAAAAAAAAAAAAACGAATTGGCCATTTCAGAAAGGACTTTGACCGAGCTTCTTATGATCAATTGTGTTGTGTGTGTCATTAAATGTTTGCACACAATTGACCGAGAACTGGACCTACATGTTTTATGCCGACTCCGAACGGCTAAAGTTCATGTTCTCAAGAAGCTTTACATGGCATTATTTACTCTCTGAGGTTTGCCATTGTCTGCAGAGAGGTGGTGACCGATCAGAAAAATTTTTTATTGAAAATACTTTTTCGCCGCGACTGGGGATCGAACCCGGGCTCCGAGCATGCTAAGCCACACACTTAACCTGCATGCCACGGTCACCATACAAACCTTTTTTTAACTCACAATCAGTCAAAAAAAAATCATTTTTCCAAATTTTTTTTTTATTATTGTAGAGAATTGAACATATTACAAGAAAAAAAAATTAAAAAAAAAATATATTTCTCACTACAACATGATTTTGAAGAGCTCCAACCTGGAGGTAGAGAAAAGAAAGAAAAAAACGGGGCCTCGTGGTTGCAGCGCTGGGAGTCGCAAAAATTGTCCGATCTGGAAAAAAATGACTTTTTTAAACCTTAACAAAATTAGTTATCGTATGACAGCAGTTTTTTTTTAATTTTTTTCAATTTGTGGTGATGTTCCAAATTTGAAAGAGTGTTTTTTCGAAAAAAATATTGACTTTAAGAATTCATAAAAAATCGAAAAAAATTAAAAAAATCTCGCCTCATACGATAGGGAATCAAGTACCTTTCCAATAATACTAAACCCTTGGATATTTGCGACATCAAATTTTCGGACTTTTGCCTAATGGGCGCATTATTGAGAGCCGTGTCGATTTTCGTTCTCCTAAAAATGTTTTCTATAAGCAGGCATAGAGAGGAAAATGTTCAGCAACAAAACTCTTCAGCTTTAATAACCTTTAAAACATTTAAATTAAAGTATTCAGAAACCCAAGTAGAACTATTTACCTTGACAATTCTGATTGTCAAGCAATTTTCAGTTTGAATACAGAACGGGATAATATTCCGTTTTGTCAGTATTGCGTTGATAATTTTGATAGAAAATCTCATTGTATTATTTTTTTTATGTAATTATTATTATTCTTAACACAATGTCAAACAAACTTTTGTGGAACAAATTTATACTAGAACATTTCAATTCACATTTCAAGTATAACCCTTATTTAATATGCTTTATAGGCGGCTTAACAATTCTGCGTTAATTACTAGAAATCAATTTGGTTAAAAAAATTATTCATGACAAAGAAACTTTCTCAAGCTTCTAATAAATTTAAACAGAAAATTTATTCTAATGAAAAGCAGAATTTTGTCGATCTTTTTATAGGCCATAATTAACATAAATGAACTTTTTTTTCTGTCAACAATTTTGATTAAATTTAAATAAGCTCATAAATATAGCTGAAAAATATGCCCAACCCATTGTATTACAAACTTAAACAAACTTATGCCAAGCTTCCCTTTTTTTTTATTACTTACCCAGTGCCTGCTAATGCTTAAGCAGATTAATCAATTTTAAAGAAGTTGTGGAAAAGGCTTAAAAGGGTTGCGCCCATCATCATCATCATCATCATCATCGGCACCCATGCCCATCTTCATTATCATCTGCGCCAACTTAATTAAATTACATTCAATTACATAAAATCCAGTGCTTCGTTATACAAATTGACTAGCATGAATTTTCCAATAACAAGCAAGCTCAAGCAAAACGGAAACCAAGCAGACGACGACATGCAGCTCAACCGGAAGTACGAGCAGTTAAGCTGAGTGATAGAGAGAGTGTCGTTAGCAAACAAATTAAGAACAATTAAATTTTCAAATTCAATCAAATAAATGCTGAACAATGCAAAATAAATCGATGGGCAAATAAATGCAATCGCATGATTAAGCATATCAGTGTGAAAGAGGCTAACAAGAAGAACGAAGAGTGAAGGATGTGGTGGATACCAAACGGTAGTTGCCATAAAATGCAAATGTTTTAGAAAATATTGCGCATTATTTTGGCTGAGTGTTTGTGGGTGAATAGTTTGTTATGAGTTGCTGTTGATGCTGATACATGAAATATATTCATAAAATTCATAATAATTGCTTAAATATATGCAAATAGCTAACTATAAAATTTATTAAACTGCACATATCATGTTCCACACTTAGGCTCACATGGCATAGCATTAAAACGGAAATACTACAATGTTATCTGCTGCCAACAAACAGAGCATTGCCTGAAAAATCCAACCGAAAACTAGGCGAGGAAACAACAATAAATGCGGATTAAACTAATAAAATAAAAACACGGACTGGCTGTGAACGTGAAAAAATCCCCATATTTATGAGCTGCGAAAATATATAAATTGTTGGTGATAAAAATCCAAACACATTGCAACGCATGCACAGAAGAAAAAAAAATATAACGAAATACTGCCTGTATATTTTTGTCGCCATTTTTTTTCCTTTTGGCCTCTCCATTTATTTATTTAATTTTATATGTATTTTTTTCCCATTCACACATGCCGTGGTAAGCGGTATGCGCGAAAGCATAAATTGAATATGTAAATTTTAAATATGGCAACCGGATGCCAACGCAGCTGTGCATATTGAATAAACTGAAATGAAGTGCAAAATAAAATAAAAAGAGTGCGCGATGGAGCGAGAGGGCAGAAGAAAAATATTTGCAAGCATAGCATATTGCTTATGAGAAAACAATACAATAGCGAGAAAATAGAAAAAAATTAACAATTTTCTTTCGTCAACAAAAACTGCTGATATCTCAATTCAACAGATTTTGGCGCAATGCTAAAGGAAGCGAATTTAAAAAGTCTTTAAACAGGCGCACGTGACGCGTTAGGGTCTATGAGACACCGGTTTCGAAACTTATCTGACACATACAATTTTTTTTTAAAAGAAATTAATTTTTTCTGATCGATCATCATCCCTCTACAGACAAAGACAGGCCACAGAGAGACAGTTAATGATACCATGAAAAGGTTCTTGAGACCAAACGAATTATCTACTGATATGTGTTGGACATGTCTTAACCAATTTAATACTCATTCCTGCTGGTAATTGTAGTAAAAGATTAAGAAACTAATTTTTTGTTTCTTTGCTTCAGGGATGCCAACTAGTGGGGAGTTCCCCGATTTGCGGAGAACTTCAAGTTGATTGGGGAATCGGGGAATGGGCTCATATTTTCGGGGAAATTTTATAATTCATCTAAGTTTTAATGATTATTTGCGGGGAATTTAATATTTTATCTGATATTTGCGAGGAATTTGACTTTCTCACAATTTCAAAATTAATGTATAAATTTTAACATCTTTACTTAATTATTATTCAAGCAGGCACCAACTGTCGAAGCCCTTGAGTAAACTAACATAAGCCATTTATTAGCTTTACTTAAGTATTTTTCTCGGTGTACGCATTTGTAAAAGCATGAAAATAAATTATTTTTTTTTTTATGGTGGGGAATTTTAAGAACTTTTGCGGGGAAAACCAAAAAATGAGTTGGTAATCCTGCTTTGCTTACTTATTTGGGCGTTTTGTGATCACTTAAAAGGGTTTTTAATTCTAAAAAGTTTAAAAATAAACATTAAATAATCTAATTTTTATAAAAACCCAGCAATGAAAAAATTAATTAATATACATATGTGTGTAAGTATAAAAAACCACGCTCTGATAACCAGGACTGATACTAGAAAAAAGTGCACCGTACACCATCTAAACCGAAGCATTTTTGGTGCCCGATTAGTATTGGAAAGAGGAACTTGACGTCAATGATACTTTGTAGCACAAGAAAAGTTAGTCTATGATAACCTTCGATTTATCATATTCTAAGATCCGACTGTTTGTTTATTAAATAAGAGGGTTTAAATAAATGAATTAGAAAAAAATTTACCAACTACATACATTGTTTATTTCAAAAAAATTTAACAGCAAAAATTTATGACCAGAAAAATCGTCTTATAGGCCGTCTGGAGTTTGACAATGTTTTAATAATGCAGCTTCAAAAATAAACATAAAGATAAAAATAACAACAAAAATATAAATAAAAATGAAAATCACAAAAAAAAAAAATATACAAACATAAAAAAGGGTTAGAAAAAAAAAAAAAATAACCCAGCAAACATTCTGACTCTTAAAAGACTCTTTCAAGACTCATATAAATGAGGGTTTATCATCATAATGCGCTCAAAAAAGACTCTTTTATGAGTACATTTTCGTTTGTTGTGGGCCCCAAAATATGATTCATAAATGTGATTGTTTTATGAGTCTTTTTGGACTCATAGTAATGATGGTTTTAAGACTCATATTTGATACTCTTTTAAAACTCATATTGCGTACTCTTTTAAGACTCATATTTAATACTCTTTTAAGACTCATATAAGAAGTCTTTTGCAACATTTGTTGTAGTTAAATTTTAATGCATGTATATCACCACAAACAAACAATTCTCCGAAAAGCGTAGCCAGGATATATCCATAATAGACAGTGACAAAGTTTAATAAAATTTTTTTAAAATATATTCGATTAAGTTCTTATTTATTCATTCGATATGGTGCTTTTGCAATTATCTTATTCTATTCTCCCATGAAACACTCATATATAAGACTCTTTTATGAGACTTCTTTATGATAACGCATATATCAATCAAAATATGATTCTTTTATGAGTCTTTTTTATGAATTCATTTTACCGTCATATTAAAGACTCTTTAATGAGTGTCTTTTATGAGTACTCATAAAGCAGATACAATAATGACTCTTTTATGAGTCTTATTTTTGAACAATCATTTAACAGTCATATCAAAGACTCTTTCATGAGTCCTTTTAATGAGTCATCATAAAACATGCATAAAAAACACTCTTTTTAGAGTCATTTTTTGGAGAGCCTCATAAAATGTTTGTAGGGAAAAATTAAAACAAACACAAAAATATAAATAGAAAAAAAAAAAAAAAACAAATAAAGAAAAAACAAATCATATGAGAGTAGTTATAAAAAAATCTTAAAAAATTAATTATGAGATAAAAACAAAAATATAAATAAAAATAAAAACAAAAATATATAAAAAAAAAAAAAAAAACAAGTAAAGAAACTCTAAAGTCCGTCTAGTCCAACTTTGAAATATCCTAAACCTACTTTTTCAAAATACAATAATAAACAGTATTGAAAATAGGCGTGTCCATGAGCGGATGAAGCCCATATTTTATGTGCATTTCAATGTTGATGAAAAATTTCAAAATATTTACAAAAATTTCAAATTTTATTCCTGTAGCTCACATGTCAATGCCTTTATAGTAGTTTCGCTCTTGTGGCTTGTATGGGAGGTGGGCGTGTTTGTAGACGGTTGACGCCCTGTTTTTGAATGAATCTTAGTTTTTGAATAAAATATATACAAACCAAATTTTTTTCTCTATAAGACAAACATAAGCTTATTTATTGAGTTGTCAATTTTTTTGGGTTGAATGGGAAGTGGGTGTGTCCGTGGTTGGATGAAATCCATTTTTCAAAACGATCTTCGTTTTGTTATAAAATACAAACGTACCAAATTTTATCTTTGTACGTTAAACATAACCTTATTAATTGCGTTTTCAATTTTTGTGTTGTATAGGAAGTGGGCGTGGCCATGGGCGGATGACATTCATTTTTCGAAAAGGTCTTTGTTTTGATATAAAATACACACGTACGAAATTTTATCTCTGTACTTTAAACGTGAGCTTATTTATTGAGTTTTTAATTTTTGGTTGTATGGGAGGTGGGCGTGTCCGTGGATGGATGACACCCATTTTTCTAAGACTTTTTTGTTTTGATATAAAATACATTCAAACCTGATTTCATTGTTGCAGGCTAATTTTGAGCTCATTTATGCAGTTCTAAATTTTTGCGTTATATGAGCGGTAGGAGTGTTCGTGGGCGGATTCCAAAAATATTCAATTGTGCAGATCCCTGGGTTCATGTGATCATGTGTACCAGTTTCATCCAATTACCTAAACTCCTTCTTCTTATCCTGTGTTTACGGACAACACTCAGACGGACAGACGGACGGACGGACGGACGTAGAGACGGACGGACGGGCGGATATGGATAGCTCGACTCACGAGGTGACGCTGATCAAGAATATATACACTTTTCTATACCGGACTCGCTTCGTTCTACGCGTTACAAACGTTTACACAAACTTAATAAACCCTGACCTTTCAGGTTTAGGGTATAAAAATGAAAAAGTTTCGATAGTATCTTAAGTGTTTACGTAGAATTCCATTTAAGTTGCAACCTCTTCTTCTTTGTCTCGTTGGTCCGACTGTTTTATCCATTTTGCACGTATTTTTTATCAATAAATTAATAACACCCAATTATGGACTTTTTATTGAAACCAAAACCAAGAAAACCTTAAAAGTAAGCATGATAAAATGAAAAGAAGGCGAAGCAAATGCACTTTCCATTGGTGCCACTTTCATCTATGTGCGATGTTTAGCTTGCAAGCTAAACTCGCTAGTGCTTGGGGTTGTGATTGACATCTTGTGTTAAAATAGAGCACTCATTTCTAAGTAGAACATACAAGAACCCAATAGAGAAGTAGTACATACAAGAACCCAATGAAAAAGCCTGCGAGTTAGTTCGTATAAAACAAAAACAATACAAGCAAAAACAAAGAAACAAAAACAAATAAAGCAGCAGGCACAGCATAAGCAGCTGATGATTGATTTTCTAATATAAACACATGCATTTTTATATTTTACTATTTTGTGACTTTAATATAATAGTGACAAAATCCAAAATTAGATATTCATTCAGCGCAGGATATATCTGATATTTTAGTATATATATTATTTTTGAGGATGATTATTAAACGCTGTAGGTATACCCTAAAGTATTCGTCAAAAATGTTTCATGGCCTTGAACAAATGTGTTAAAACAACCCCATACAAACCGTGCTGTAAGACGTGTTACTACGTCAAAACAAAAATGTAAATAAAAATAAAAATATGTAAAAAACAAGTAAAGAAAGTCTAAAGTCGGTCTAAGCCGACTATGAAATACCCTAAACCCACTTTTCAAAAATAAAAAAATTTTTATTGTAAATGGGCGTCTCCGTGGGCGGATGAAGCCTATATTTTAATTGCATTTAAATGGTGATGAAAAATTTACACATTCCCAGTTTTATTCCTCTAGCTCACAGTTAATGCCTTTATTGTGCTTTCGCTATGGGAGGTGGGCGTGTTCATGGACGGATTACTCCCAATTTTTGAACACACCTTAGTTTTGGTATAAAATATATACATACCAAATTTAATTTCTCTATGACAAACATAACCTTATTTATTGAGTTTTAAACTTTTTGGGTTGTATGGGAGGTAGGCGTGTCCGTATGCGGATGACGTCCGTTTTTCAAAACCATCTTTGTCTTATCATAAAAAACATTCGTGCCAAATTTTAGCTGTGTAGGTTTAACAGAGGCTTATTTATTGCGTTTTCAATTTTTGGGTTGTATGGGAGGTGGGCGTGTCCGTGAACGGATGACGTCCATTTTTCGAAGACATCTTTGTGTTTGTCTAAAACACATACACATCTAATTTTATTGTTGTAGGCTTAATATGAGCTGAGTTATGCAGTTTTCAATTTTCGCGTTGTATGGGAGGTAGGCGTGTC
This sequence comes from Tetanocera ferruginea, assembly GCA_958299015.1. Taxonomy (NCBI): domain Eukaryota; kingdom Metazoa; phylum Arthropoda; class Insecta; order Diptera; family Sciomyzidae; genus Tetanocera; species Tetanocera ferruginea. The sequence goes on from OY282641.1 coordinate 147,860,975, forward strand.
CGTGGGCGGATGATGTCCATTTTTCAAAACCATCTTTGTTTTGTTATAAAAAATATATGTGCCAAATTTTAGCTCTGTAGGTTAATCAGATGCTTATTTATTGCGTTTTCAATTTTTGGGTTGTATGGGAGGTGGGCGTGTCCGTAAGCGAACAACACCCATTTTTCGAAGACGTCTTTCTTTTGATACAAAACACATACATACCAAATTTTATTGTTGTAAGCTAATTATGAGCTGAGTTATGCAGTTTTCAATTTTTGCGTTGTATGGGAGGTAGGCGTGTCCGTGGGCGGATTCCAAAAATATTCAATAGTGCAGATCCTTGGGTTCATGTGACTATTTGTACCAAGTTTCATTCAATTATCTCAACTCCTTCTTATCCTGTGTATACGGACAACACACAGACGGACGGACGGACATGGATAGTTCGACTCACGTGGTGACGCTGATCAAGAATATATATACTTTTCTTTACCGGACTCGCTTCGTTCTATGCGTTACAAACGTTTGCACAAAGTAACAAAAATAAAAATATAAATAAATAAAAAAAAAAAAAATAATAATACACATAAATCATATAAAAAATAATTAAATTAAATCTTCCTTTTTTCGATTGTTGTATCCGTACAGTTTATTTCCAAATTGAACATCAAATTTCTCGTACGCTAGTTCAGAAAACTTTCCACTCTACCAATTTGTATATTATCTATGAAGCGTTGAATGGACTGAATGGCTTTTGCAAACTGTAGCTACTGTAACACCTGTTACACAATACGTAAATTAATTACAGCCTCCATATTGAATGTGGTGTGGAACTACTGCTTCTATACGGCAAGGAAAGTAGCAGGAACATAAGGAAAGCATGAGCTTCAGTTTAAACTTGAGTGAACTTTTACAGCTTACATTACGTTCCTAGTTCCTACACTGAGAAAAAAACATACTTTAAAATTAAACAAAAACTTTTGAAATAGAAATTGAACGCCTTTGCGTTTCTACAAAATAAAAATTAAAACAAGTGTGCTTAATTTTCAACTACCAATAAACTACTTTCTTTTTTTTATTTTCTCTCATTATTGCTTTGAAAAAACAAACAAAAATTTGAATACAAGAAAATTTTTGAATTTTTTGAATTGGTTTGAAAAATATCGAACAAACGATAAAATAAAAACTAATTATTTATATATTAAAATATATCAAATGCAAAATTCTACGAATGGAGTTAACATTCGGAGGTCCCGAGGGTAGCTGTCTGTGCATCTGATGCTAAAAACTCGGTAAAGCTAAAAAAATGGTATCGAAATATGCTTTAAAATATTTGTTTTAAATTTTAAAATTTTTGTTTTAAATTTGTTTTTCGTAACAAAAACATTGTTTTAAAAACAAAAACTTTTGTTTTGAATTTAAATTAAAATACAGTTGTGTTTGATTTTAATGAATTTGTTTCAAGCTCTATTTCAAAAACAAATTCGTTAGATATGAACACAATTTCATTTAATTTTAACACATTTTTCCCTCAATGTAGTTCCTAGCTCATACGAAAGTCTTCAACTTTTGCTGGAGCTTAATGGAATGCACTATTCGGTTTGCATGATAGGCTTCAACTGGTGCTTGAATGGAAGTTTCAAGCTTTTATCACATGTATAGTATGAAGTTAAAGCTGATTTTTGATACTATCAAAGGCTTAAGCTTCAACTTCAGATATAGCTTAGATACAAGTTTACAGCTTTCATTACGTTCATAGAGAAAAGCTACAACTTCTATTCGAAAAATATGAAAGGTTTCAGCTACACGTGGTGACCGTGGCATGCAGGTTAATTGTGTGGCTTTGTATGCCCGGAGCTCGAGATCGATTCCTACTCGTGGCATAGTTTTTTTCAATAAAAAATTTTCTGATCGGTCACCGCCTCGTTGCAGACAATGGCAAACCTCAAAGAGTTAATAATGCCATATAAAGCTCCTTGTGAACGTAAACTTTAGCTGTTCGGAGTCGGCATAAAATATGCAGGTTCAGTTCTCAGTCAATTGTGTGCAAACATTTAATAACACACACAACACAATTGATCATAAGAAGCTGGTTCAAAGTCCTTGCAAGCGCTGAAATGGCCAATTTTTTTCGGATACACTTCAAAAAGAGTTTTGGGTGTTTCAATCAATTTCAATTGGTTCTTGTTTACAATAAAAATTAAAGTCAAATAGTCAAATTAAAATTTATATTAAAAGGCAATTAAAATTCAGAGATTTCATTTGAAATGTAGAAAAGAATGAAAATAAAACATTTAAAATTTAATAATTCCGTTTGAAATTCAGAAAAGATCAATTGAAATTTTAAAATTCCACTAATATGAAACAAAAACAACATACATAATTTTAAATTCATTGAAATCAATTCAAATTCAGAAATTTAATTTCAAATTCAGAAAACATGACATATTCGTAGTTTCGAAAAATTTTATTTGGGTAACTCTTCAAAGCTTGCAAAATTTTATTAATTCAAGGTCTATGAAATTCAGAAAAGATCAATTGAATTTCAGGAATTCTGAACTGTTTTTAATTTCATTTCAAATAAAAAACAGATTGATTGAAATTCATAAATTGCATTTGAAAATCAGAAAAACTCAATTGAAACTCAGAAATTCTATTTGAAATTAAAAAAAATCAATTGAAATGCGGAAAATTTTATTCAAGAATTTCAATTAAGAATTTTATTTTCAGAAATTTCATTTGAAATTCAGGAAACATCAATTGAAGTTAAGAAGAGATCAATTGAAATTCAAAAGTTCCATTTGATATTAAAAAAAAAAAAAAAATGAACGAAATGCAGTAGATATCAATTCAATTTCAATGAAACTTTTCTGATTTTCAAATTGAATTTTAATTAAAATTTTCTGAATTTAAAATAAGCTTTACTGAATTTGAATTCACTCTTTCTGAATTTTAAATAGAATTTTTAAATTTCAATATATGGTTTTTAAATTAAATTTAATTTCATGTTTTCTGATTTTCAAAGAAAATTTTCGAATTTGAAAATTCGAAATTGATCTTGGCTGGATTTGAAACGAAGTTTTTGAATTTTAATCGACCTTTTCTGAACTTTAAATGAAATTTCTGAATTTCAGTTGATTTTGTAAAACTTAAATTAATAAAATTTCGTAAGCTTTGAAGAGTTACGCAGACAAAATTTTTCGAAACTTCGACTATGCAGCCCATAAAGATTTTTTGATTTTTATTTTTAATGCTAAAAGACAACAACTTTGTTTAAATTTTTACCGAAGTTCTTGAGAAGGAAGAGCTTCCAAAATCTTTCGTTAAAAGTTTTTGTCCTTAAGCTTATGAAAAATCTGGAGTGAAACCTCTATAAAACTACTGAATTTAACTTTTGATATCAGCTATAAAGTCAACTTTGCCTACGGTAATGATAAAGCTTCTGGTCGCAGTCTCTATAGAAACGCATTGTCAGCTTCAGTTATCAAATATTCAAATATCTCTTCCTTAAAGAAGTTTATATGTTAGTTAATTGTTAAGCTAGTTATAAAAGAAAACAAGGTTTTTTATTTTAAATATTGAAAATTCCATATTCAAAATCCGTCGAATAAGAGAAATTAGCAAAATACAACACATTCGCCTTGTTTTACTTTATATCTATTTATGTGTATTAACGGTAAAAATTCTTACATAATTTATGGAAAACTTGTTTCACAAAGAGAGAACAATATTTGTGTCCAAACTCTCAATTCATAAATATCGAAGTTGTCACCGCAATAATATTACAGCTTGTCTTTTGATATTTCATTTTCGAGCTAGGGCGAACCAAATTAATTTAAAAACATTTAAATTTGTTAGGCCAAAGTTTAAATATATAGATTATATATATATATATATTGTTGACCAATACAAAATGCTAATGTTTTAGAATTTAACATTTTTATGGCGCTAAGGTTGTGACATTTTAACTTCTGACACACATAGCACTCGGTGTCGTTGACTTCTAAATGAGCACCAAACTAGTTGAACTATAAAAATTTATTTAGCAGCCCAAGCCATGCATATTTATTATAGATTATTCATTTAAAACAGAAAATAATACAACAACACACCATTAGCATTGTCAAATAAATCTGTCTTTATGGTAACCAATGTAGAAAGTAGCAAAAGAAAAAAATGTAAATCTTTTTAGAATTGGCCAGAATTGCAAATTAAAATTTCATAAGTTATGCGAACTGATTCTGATGTCTGTTCTTAGAGCAAAAATATCGAACTTCTAGTATATATAGATAAAAGCTCTGTGGCAAAATTTTAGTATTTGTGGTGAACTCAACAGATAGTTCATTCAGTAGCAGTGAATTTGGACAATTTTAATAAAATTAATTAAAAAAGTTTTGGAATAAATAGTTATTGTTTAACTAAATATGAAGATCCTATTTTTGTTTGTAACTTGCCTGATTTTGTACGTTTATGCGCAGCAGGAGAATGCCGCAGTAGACGAAAATGATAATATAGAAACAGAATATTTGGACGACGATGAAATAGCCTTGGAGAGAGCCATTGCAGCCAAGAAAATCTGTACTTACGCTTGCAGTAAGTTCTGTGTATTTTCAGTTTTGGATTGAACAATTTTTGAAATTTAATCCTTCTTGATAACTCAGGATGTGGTATTCCAAATATTAATCCTACTACTAATACTACTGCACCTGTTAAAAATCGTTTGCCATTTGCCGGCATCTTATCAGCGACGGTAAATAATGTTCGAACATTCTTATGTGGCTTTGCATTGATTAATAATCTTTATGGAGTGACGACTCGGACTTGTGTGCAAAATATTGATGCAACAACTATAACGGCTTCACTGGCACGATACTCTACACCACAGTTCAGAGGCTATAATAGAAATGTAAGTTCAAAAGTTGTGTAATGATATTTTAACATTGATGCGCTATGATATGTTAACATGAAACAAAAGACTTAAGACAGAAACTTTGTTTTAAATTCTTTTTCTACTCACTAAAACTCAAACAGAGATGCAGAGATACGTATTCCTACAATATAATAGAATCTAAATTTGTGCAAGATTCTATTGCATTGTGCACAGAATATGCTTATAAAGATATATACGTAATTAAGTAAATATATAATTACACATTTAGATCTGCAAATACATAGTTCTCATCATTTACATATTTTAATGCATGTGAAATGTAATAACTTTGAACGAGTTACATTTTGAGTTTGCAGAACTGCTATAATTTTTATCATATTTTGTATTATTTACAGGTTACTATTAAACTGCATCCTCTGGCAAGGGTCAATATGGCGTTGCTTAGGTTCGATAGAGCGATTTCAATGAATAACAACGATATAAGACCAGTTTGCTTACCAACACCTAATAGAGCACTTGCTGGCCGAAGGGTAAGAATTTATTTTGTATATTAAATATTTTAAATAAATTTAACAAACTTAATGTTACTTCAACAGGGTGTTACCGCAACATGGGGAAATTTGAATGGAGGTGCTATCTCTAGAACACCTCGGTCTATTTTTACAAACATCCTTACCAATGATGCTTGCAAACTAGCAAATAGACCGAACGTAACAGCATTTGATGTCTGTGCTAGTCGATCTGTGACTACTACGAGTTGTCAAAGTGACAATGGTGGACCATTGTCTGTTCTTAATACCGTATTGGTTGATGGTGTACTAAGGAATCGTTATACATTGGCTGGTCTAGCTTCTACTGGAGCTGGATGCGCCGCTGGGACCACACTTCCAACTATTTATACACGTGTCCCTCCTGTACTATACTTTATGTATACAAATTCTACTGATGGCTGCTTTTGCCCAAATTAAAAAAACAAAAACCATAAGTTTATAATCAATGAACAATTTATCAATCAGTTTAAAAAAACATTGTTTGTGAACACAACTTGAAAATATATGAATTTATTGATATGTCATTGTATTTTATTGGTACCAGAAAAATTAGCGCAATGTCGAAAAATTAGCGCAATGTCGTATCCAGTTGTATAATAGTAAAGCTTTTAAGAGCAAGTACTTTTAGGAAATCAACTTTTGCAGATTAAGCTTTTGAGGTCAGTCTACTAATGTACGATTAGCAGAGAACACGAATATTCACGTAACCGCTCAGGGTAAACGAATTGAGTTGAAATATGATTAGATATGGCAACACTGTGCAAAAAGTGAGTAGCGTCACAATAAGTCCTAGTCGAACCTTGATCTATTCAGCTGTTTTTTTTTCTACCAGAGCTCAACAAACGCGTTTTTTTTTTGCTTTCGGTATTTCGGTATTCATTTCATCTAACTCACAGAATTAATTAAAGAACATTATTTTGCTTTTAATACCAATGATGATATTTTGATGGTAAGTTAAATAAGTGCTAAAGCACATTAGTCAGATGGTTGATGTTCGTTTATCCGAAATGATAAATATTTTACTAATATTTTTATGTCGGAATACTAAAATGTAGTTTGGGTTAAGTTGCGGTTGGAGTTAGCTCAGGTTTTAATGTAACATAAACACGTACCAAGATTCATATATGCAGCTCATATACATATGAACCTTTTTTTAGAGTTTTCAATTGTTAGCTTGTATAGCTTAGGACCTGGCCGTCTCTGTGGACACATGAAGCTCATAATTCAATTTTTATGAAATTTTTACACATATCAAGTTTTATTCCTGTAGCCTGCATGCCTTTAAAGTGTTTTCGCAGTTTTCAATTTTTGAGTTTGCTTCGGTGAACAGGTGTACAAAGTTTCATGCAATTATCTCAACACCAACTACTTATCCTGCGTTCACGTATAACACACAAACGGACGGACGAATAATCATGAATAAATCGACTCACGAGGTAACGCTGATCAAGAATATATATACTTTTCTGTACTGGAATCGCGTACTTAAATGCGCTACAAAGATTTGCACAAAGTTAATATAACTTTACCAACCGAACTGGTCGGGTTAGGGTATCTACACTGAGAAAACTAAATTTTCAAAACAAGCAGAAACGTGCTACTGAAAAATTAACATTAAAATGAACATTTAAAAAAACTTCTAAATCTCGAAAATGTTCTTTTTGAAATATGCAGCAATCGTCTTAAAAGCTAATTTTAAAATGTTTATTATAGAAAATTAAACGAACGTTTTAGAAACTTATATTAGAATGTCTCGTTTTAAAATGAAAATAAACGTTACAGGAGCAAAATTTTCTCAGTGAATACATTAATACGCTAACACAAAACTTGAAAAACCTTTTGCTCAATTTTTAGACAACATATTTGAATGAAACTTATATCGTTTCAAAGGTACTATAACATATATGTGCAGAATGAAAATATAAATTATATGTTTATCTAATGGATAAACATTCTCAGAGAGAGAAAAAAATAAAATTTTTGAATAAAAAAACCCGTTCTTTGATCAAAATGAAATTTGAGTGTATTTGAGTTAATCGAATTTGAATTTTTCCTCAAAAGTAAAAATTTTCTCAAAAACTTTTGTTTTATGCATTCATCAACCATCAAATTTATACAGAAAGGTGTTTTGAATTCAAAATTATGAATTCCCATGAAAAACTTTAGTCAAATTTTAAGGTTTTCCCATTTTTACACTCAGAAAAATATCAACTGTAATATTAACAGTCGGCCACTGTTATTTAACGACACTGTTCGATTAAATGATTTGCGTTTAAGTAAACAATTTTCTTTGTATGTATTTTATTAAAATTACCGTTACCGCACATGTGGTACCCACTCAGAGTCTACTTGCCTAGCTCAAATTGAAATTTTTTTTTTTTTTTTAACTTTGAACCAAGGATTTCTAGTGTCAAGCCTATTCAGTCAAGTCTGCTTTAGTTCGGAAATGGGAAGTTAGTAGGAGAGAAAATGAAATCAAGAGAAACAAGTGTAGAATGTTGTATGTGTGACGAAGCGCTATATAATCATGCTAATTGGAATCTAACACAAGTGTTTTGTCTGTACCGCAGTCAATTCGAGTTATAAAGCAATCTCATTCCACAAACATCTGTACCACCAACTACAACTTCCAAAGCCGTATATATTGATGGATTTTGAATTTCAGTTGATAAGAAATGAGGAAAGAATTAAAGAAAGGTAAAAGCGTAGGATCATGAATTCGAACCCGGAACCTCTGGGTTGGCAGTCAAGCACGCTTACCACTCGACTACCCCAAACAATAAGTCATTGTTTGAAGAACATAAGGTAGAACATAAGAACGAAATTTTAAAGATAAATATGTTTAACTCTTCTTATTAAATATGCAAAACAAATTCAATTGTGGTCAAGTAGTTTTCACTTGCGTGACATATGAATCAGAGACCTGCAACGAGTCACATTTTTGCGATTTATAGTCATTCATGCAAAACCAAGCAGAAGTGAGTACATATCAAACAACCACCACCACTTCTACTTGAAGCACACTTCCTGAGTCTGAGTTTGTCAAATAAAGCTCATCGAACGTCAAAGTAGTACCAAATACTCTTCAACATCGAACCAGTTGTTATGAATTATACCAAACAAATGCCCCACAACTCATTGGACTACTTGCGTAGTTTTCTTTGTTGTAGTTCTTAAATTTACATTATATAAGGGTTACCACCTGTTGTTTTAAATTCAATGAAAAATAAGTTTACATTTTTTATTGATGTGGCATGAATGTTTTTATGAAATTTCGTGATGCACTTTAAATAATTTGCTTAATATAAAATAACATACCTGGCATTAAGGGGGCGTGACACCTTAAAAAAAAATTGTTTATATGTTTTCAAATCGTCGCTGCGCCTCAAAATTCAGTTTAAAAATTAAACTGATAAATATTAAAATATTAAAAAAAACTTAAACTTCTTACTCCAGCACAAAGCGAGGAGGCATTCTTCCATTTTCAGACACATAACCGATTTTTTTACAGGCATTTTGTTTTTGCTATGATCAAATTTTTTGAGCACATACCTGATTTTTCAAATTTTTAATTAAAAATTTTAAAACTCTACAAGGAATGTATTGCAAAAGTAATAAAAAATTGTCTTCAATGTGAGATAACGAAAAGCCGTTCAGCGCACAGATGGACATTGAGTAGAGCTATTCAATTATGCAATAAAAAAAAAATCATAAAAAATCACATACCTGATTTTTTAGGTGCAGCGACGAAATGTTTATAAGTTGAATAAAAAATAAGATATCATTTTGTCAAATTAAATATATATATATATTTTAGCAAAAAAACTATACAAAAAATTTTGTTTTTGTTTATTTACATGTATGGCTACTGGAATTATTAAAAAAAAAAAAAAACATCAAAAAACCATGTCGGGCGTGATTACGACTCACTGGGACATCGGAAACAAAAAAACGGGGTTTTTATCAGCATCAAAACCGCCGTGGTATGAACTAGAAAAAACAATTTTGGTTGGAAAATAACAATATGGCTGCGTTTTTTCGACAATTGCCAAGTTTTTTGGCCAAAGTCGGCCAAAAATTCAAACCTATAAAACCGATTTTTCTGTCCGTAGTTCATTCTATGCATTGACAAGTGTTTAACAGCATATTAAAATTTTAGTACGATTGGTCGAGTAGTTTTTGTTTTATTACGCCCGCCATCCAGTATAAATATATGTGATTAAAATAATAAAAACAAATTTTTTTTGCGTACATTTTTTTTCCGAAAAATATATTTGTAATTTTTCAAAATTATATCTTATTTTTTATTCAACTTATATGCATTTTAAGAAATTACTAGTTAGGTATATCTTCGACTGGCCGATGTTAAAATACCCCCACGGTCGATTCGTAATGGTACAAAATCTTAAATTGCAGCTCTTTTTTATGAGACTTCAAAAATTTATTATTTTGATGACGTCTAAAATACATTCATATCAAATTGTTGTTATGATTGTTTTCCTGCAAAGTAAAGACAAGCCAATTTATAAAGTTTTCAATTGGGGGTTGTATGGGAGGTGGGCGTGGTCTTGAGTGGTTGATACCAATTTTTCTAACACACCTCAATTTTGATATAATATACACAAATGCCCAATTTCAGGTCTGTAGCTTCAATATTAGCCTATTTATAGAGTTTTCAATATTATGGGTTGTATGGGAAGTGAGCGTGTTCGTCGGTGGAAGACGCCCATTTTTCTAACATGTCTTAATTTTTTTATAAAAATAATAAATATCAAATTACAAAATTAATACACCCCTTACGCAGTACGCGGGGGGTATAAAAATAAAAAAAGTCTCCTTAAATACACTCTGTATTGGAAGTATGGAAAGGTTTCATTCGATTTTGCTGAATTTTTAACTGTGTTAATAGTTCAAATTAAAGATCATGTGCTCATTTTTAAGTCATTGGATTGATATTTAAAAAAAAAAAAAAAAACAAAAACAAATTGGCCATTTCAGCCCTTGAAAGGACTTTGACCGAGCTTCTTATGATCAATTGTGTTGTGTGTGTTATTAAATGTTTGCACACAATTGACCGAGAACTGGACCTACATGTTTTATGCCGACTCCGAACGGCTAAAGTTCATGTTCTCAAGAAGCTTTACATGGCTTTATTAACTCTCTGAGGTTTGCCATTGTCTGCAGAGAGGTGGTGACCGATCAGAAAAATTGTTTTTATTGAAAAAACTTTTCGCCGCGGCTGGGGATCGAACCCGGGCTTCGAGCATGCTAAGCCACACACTTAACCTGCATGCCACGGTCACCACTTTTGACCGATATTTTGATATTTTAATTGATATTTTAATAGATTTTAAACAAATTTTCCATTTCGATAAACGTCAATTTGTAAGGAAGGTATACGTGGTTTTCATCCTATTTGGCTTATTTTCGAATATGATCTTTATTTTTACGATATAAGATGTTTCATCAAATTAATAACAATTCAAAAAACTTTATCAGCACTCCGTTATCGGAGATATCATAACAAATTCTCTAAAAAGCTTTTCATCTTTATCATATGATTTTCAAATATGCTATCATAACGTTGGGGGTTCAAGAACTAAAGCTACGAATATTCTATTATTCTCATCTTCACTGCAATTTGATGTCATTGTTTTCACAGAAACTTGGCTGTCTGTGAATCATCATAACTCTGAGTTCTTTCATCCCCAGCTATACAACGTATTTCGTAAAGACCGTTGTGCTCATGTGTCAGGCCGTAGTAGAGGCGGCGGTGTACTGATTGCTGTCCGTGCAGCCCTATTATCTATGCAAATTCATCTACCTACTTCTCAACCAACAGAGTCGAATGTTATGTTTGATTTAGATCAATTAATTGTTAAAATAAATATCGATAATATTCATGAACTATTCTTAATTGTAAGTTACATTCCACCTGGTAGTCTTTTTGAATTGTATAAAATGCATATTAACAATTGTGAAAGTATTTTAAGTAATTTAAAAGATAACCAGTATGTAACCATAATGGTTGATTTTAACCTTCCCAATATTGATTGGAGCTATGATGATGATGAGCATCATTGGCTTACATTTAATATATCAAGTACCTGCGAGAGTATACTTGTGGATAGTTTCGCGGAATTTCATTTGCACCAAATGAATGGTATTTTTAACAACAACAATAGACTTCTAGATTTGATTTTCGTTGATAGCGAAATAAATGCTATCGTCGATTGCTTTAATTCATCATCATTAGATGTCATTGGATGTCAGTTTTGGACAACGCTAATTTGTCAACGAATTTTAAATTTTTTTGTAGTAAGCTTAATGAAGCGATGAATTTATTCATTCCAAAAATATACTTAAAAACGTCATCAAAGCCCAAGTGGTTCAATAGTGAACTTATAAATTTAAATAATAAGAAAAATAAAGCTTATAAACTTTTTAAAAAAGACCCACTCAATGTGGAGCTTTATGATAAATATCGTTGTCTTCAAAAAAATTTCGAACATTTGAATAAATTTTTGTATAAAAATTATATATTTCAGGAAGAATCTAAATTAAAAACAAATAATAGTAAAAACTTTTGGCACTACATAAATAGTAAAAAAAAATTTGCTGGGATTCCAAATACAATTTGATTCCTTGATAATGCTACATCTGATCTTCCCATAATCTGCAATCATTTTGCTAAATTTTTCAAATCAGTTTATGCATGTCCAGATTCTAATCCAACTGAATTAAACTTAGAATTAATAGATAATTCCATTAATATAGGTTATTTACAACTTAGTGTGCTCGAAGTTGTGGAAGGTTTGAGTCAATTAAACGTAGATAAACAGCCCGGAATTGATGGTTTTCCACCAATTCTCCTAAAAAAATGCGCTAATGCACTAGCTCTTCCTCTTGTCACCATTTTTAACCAATCACTTAATAGTAGTGAATTTCTTCCTGAATGGAAAAAATCTTTTATAATTCCTATTCATAAATCTGGCTCCAAGAACGACGTTTCCAATTATAGACCAATTTGTAAAATTTCAGCAATTCCTAAGCTGTTTGAAAAATTGGTGTACAACAGGCTTACTTTTCTTGAAAAAGAGACTATATCACCTTTTCAACATGGTTTCGTGACTGGTAGTTCAACCGTTACTAATCTGACGATTTTTAATAACTTTATTTTAAATAATTTTGAAAAAGGATATCAGTGCGATGTAATTTTAACTGACTTTTCCACAGCGTTTGATAGAGTTCACCATAATTTATTAATAAACAAACTTGAAAGAATCGGTTTTCATTCAAATATTTTGAGATGGCTCAAGTCATATCTTGACTCATACGCCGGCCGGGCGCAATATGTTCGTATTAACAATGAGCTTTCAGATGTTATCTATGTTACTTCTGGCGTCCCTCAAGGAAGTCATATAGGACCTCTTCTGTGCTTATTATTTGTTAATGAAATACCTAAAATTCTAAGGTTTTCACAGTGTTTAATGTATGCTGATGACATTAAAATTGAAAAAAATCAACTTGAGTTGGATTTAGAAAGACTATCTACTTGGTGTCGTTATAATTTATTGCAACTTAATATTGCAAAATGTCAATGTTAAACTTTTCATAAAAATTTAAATCCATTACTGTACCCCTATAAGCTCGGCGAAGTAACATTATCAAGATTAACAGAAATGAAAGATTTAGGTGTTTTTCTTGATCATAAGCTTAGTTTCTCTAAACATATTGATTATATGATCTCTAAAGCTAACTCCATGCTGGGTTTCATTACTAGAAACTCAAAAGAATTTAATGATCCTTTTTCTCTCATTTCGCTATATAATGCTTTTGTTTAAACAATATTAGAATATTGTTGTATTATATGGGATCCTTTTTACTCAGTGTCATCTGACCGAATTGAATGAGTTCAAAGACGCTTCACTAGAATAGCAATTGGGCGCCTAAATTGGAATATTGAAATGCCGGCATATAACGTTAGGTGTCTACTCCTTGGCATCCTCACTTTGAAAACGCGTCGCAAATATTTTATAGCAAATATTATATATAGTAACATTAACTGTCCTGATTTGTAACTTAAGATAGGCTTTCATGTACCTTCGCGGGACCTCAGATCTCAGAATTTGTTTCATGTGCCATATTACAGAGTAAATTATACTTGCAATGAACCCATAACGAGTTGTTTAAAACTGGCTAATACAGTCTGCATGAATGTTGATTTTAATTCAGGCTTAAGCAGAAATGCATTTAAAAATTGCTTGATTTCCTATTTTCATAGTATTAGTAATACTTCTAGCACCTAAGTATTCATACGTTTATTCATAAATTTAAAATTCAGAAATGTTATTATTTTAAGTCAAGTAGTCAGTAAGGAAGTTTATATTCCGTTGATGAATAAAGATAGAAATGGAATGAAAAAAAAAAAAATATCGACATTCATGACGAGAACTTAATAATACTGGCTGTAATCATGGCAACAGACATATTAAGCTGAAATTAATTTAACTTTTTCTTATTACAAAAGTGATGAAATATATGTAGCGTGCTAGATGTCACGTTTGCGATAAGGCTTAAGCTCAATATAAAAAAAAACGAGTGGAAGTATGTTAAAATGAGAACTATTTTTTGAAAGCCCATTAATCTGTTTTAATTTACAATTCACCGCTTTAAAATATTATGTTGCGTTTCGCAGATATCTGCATTTTAATAGATGCAGTCGAAAACGAGTTCCATTTTTTGTCGCGTTCACGATGCAATGTTTATTGCTAATATTTTGGAAACATAAAATCTAGAGAACCTAACTTTTTTTACTAAATATAGTGCTGATAAAATGCTATCGATAATTTGAAAAAAGAGAAAATTTGTTTTGAGTTTTCTTTATTTGTTCGCTACTCTAAGGCGTACGAATGTCGCGTTCGCGACGATGGAAATGCCCATATTTGATGTGCCACCTGTCACTTGAAGTTACAAATATAAGTTATCTGCCAAACTAATATTGTGAAATAACGCTACACTTCATTTTTCATTTTATTTTTTTTGCTGACAAACGCATTTGCTTATTGGAAAGTTTCATTTATTTGCTTTTTTTTACCTTTGCCACGTTTTTTGTCAGGGTTGGATTTTTTGGAAAATTTTTCGTTCGGTTTTTGACATTTTCCACCGGTGTTGCGGTGTTTCATATAAAAAAAAACGCCGAAAAACCTGTTTTTTAAAAAAAAAAAATCTATCGGACTCAAATACTATCAAATACTATATTATTAATACCCAAATATTTTTGCCCATCCCTAGTACAAACATTTAATAACATGTTCAATATATAGCTCCATTGATCATATGGAGCTCGGTCAAAGAATGATGAAAACAAGAACTTTAATAAATCAAACAATAACAACAACAACAACAACAAAAAGAACATACATACAAACAATAGCAATATTTTTAAAGAAAATAAATTTGAATTCTTTTAGTGACAGAGAGCCGTTACTTTGAGTTATACACACATAATTTGAATTAATTCGGCTGCTCAGAGAACATGTATGTTCTCTTATCAAGATCATTTTTTTGATTTTGCATTCACTATTTTTTTCCATGTCTTATGTTCTCAAATTCTTGTGTTGTGCTTTTGAATGGTTTTGTGCTTGAATTTGGTTTAAGTTATAAATTATTTAAGTAAATTTAGCTTAATTTAAGCTTTTTTAATTAAGGTGGGACATAACATTCGCGGCAGAGAAAACATGCCTTTTTTAAAAAATTCATAACTCAGTCAAAAACAAACATTTTTCCAATATTTTTTTTATTATTGTAGAGAATTGATCAGGTTACAAGAACAAAAATTCAAAAAAATATAGTTTTCACTCCAACATGGTTTCATAGAGCTCCAAGAGCTGGTTGCAGCGCTGAGAGTCGCAAAAATTGTCCAATCTTGAAAAAAATAAATTTTTTTAAATCTTAACAAAATTGGTTATAAAATGGAGCTATTTTTAATTTTTTTTTTTGTAATTTTTGGTGATGTTCCAAATTTGATAGTGTGTTTTTTCGAAAAAATATTGACTTTAAAAATTCATACAAAATCGAAAAAAAATTTTTTTTTAAAATCGTGTCATACGATAGCAAATCAAGTTTAAAAAATTACAAAAAAAAAATCGTCAAAAAATGAACCCGCTAGTGCCGCAACCAGTACGAAAAACATGGTTTCGAGATAAACGCGTTCAAAGTTTGTGAACAAAGAAAAATTCAAAGAAAAATAAAAATGCGCTCTCACTAATCCGCTCTAATCCACGCTCTCACTAATCTAAAAAATTATAAAAAAGTCGATTTAAAAAAATGGCCAATGTCATGTCCCCCCTTAAGGCTTATATATTTGCCTACACTGAAAATTTAAATTAGGTATACGTTCGTAAAGTATCTACATGAATTTTGCGTTGATTGATCATGAGTTCTTGTACATAAGCTCAAAGTGATTATATATGGATTAAGTGTATTCATACACGAGCCCATGTAAAATTAAAAAAAACGTTCACAAAACTGTCGTACTCAAAATTGTTGAATGCGAACACTGTCTGCGAGAATTTATTTACGGCTTAAATGTATTGTGTGTGTGTAAAAATGTATGAAGATTCCGCACATTTGGAACTAGACAGAGAACACTAAATTTTGAATGAAAAAGCGTATCATAATTTTTTTTTATGATGCTATCTGGCAACCCTATTTCAAACTGCCTTCAAAGCTACTTGATATTGATTTCAAAAATTTCAACATATGGGCATCTCCCAAAAAAGGTCCACCAAAAATGAAGAAAAACATTAAAATAAAGCACTCTAAAAGCTTATAACTTTATTTTTTTTTTATTTTGATTAGTATGACTGCTATGTAACTTGAATTCAACTTATTATGATGTATTTTTATTAAAATTTATAACGAACATCTTTACTGTATATTACTACTGTGGAAAAATTTGTCGCGTCCATGATGTCGCGTCCGTATTCGTGCTATATCTATTTAAAAAAAGATAAGAGATAATTTTTATATTTCATAAGTCTACTAAGAATAGTTATCCTTTGACCTCCATTAAAATGTATATTATATATAAAAACAAGTTCTCAAAATTTGCTAAATTTTGCGTATTTCTATACGAGCTTAAAAAACTTCTGTTTTTTGTCGCGTCCGTTTCATTGAATGATTGATTATTACTTTGTACTAATTTGTACTAAATCTCGCCAATATTTTTATAAAATGTAGCACTCTATCGTCGCGTTAAAGCACTTTTATATACATCGGCTCATTTTGCTTCTTTCTTGTTTTTTTAGTAATTAAAACCGTGCGAATGTCGCGTCCGTGCCACTGGGAGATGCCCATATGTAAAAATGATTGCATTTAAAACCTTTTTAATAACTGATATCATAACTTACGTACTCATCGGATATGAAGCTACTTTTTGAAGTGGATGTGAATCTTATCATCGAGTAGTTGATATATTCGGTGCAGCTGGTACATATTTTTTTAAGTTAATTTAATTTTTTTTTAGCAAAAAGTACCAACAAATGTTTATATAGTACCAAAAGTACCAAATCGATGAAATGTTTGTCTTTTTAAAATGAGTTCGTTAAGCAAAATAAAGAGTTCACTTCACTACGCGTTGTAACAGGAATAAACTCAGCTAATAAATTTCAATCCATTAGCTTTTAAGCTAAATATAAATACAAATAGAGTACAAAAAAAAAATATGAATTAACAACAACTAACATTTTATTTTCTCCAAATTTAAGTCATTAATTTATACTCTGTTTTTTTTTTCAACTTTTACCTTCTACCGTTCTACGCTTTTATAAACGAGAAAATTTATTCGTCTTGGTGGCGACAGAAAGCACTTCATGGCATCCTTTTTTTTGCTTAATTTTTTGCGTCCTTCTTCTTGAATGTCCTTCACTAAGAATTCATCCGCACACTTCAGCGTCTGAATGATGTTGAAAGATCGCATTGAATTTTGCTGTCCACACTGCTTCTTCTTCTTCTTCATCTGCTACTGCTTCTGCTTCATGTTCTTGTTGGTTTAACTTAAGAATATCGTGTCTTTGTTTTGCAATGAATGTTAAAAACGGAAAATATTTTTACCACTACTATTTCACTGCCACCAGCCACTTCTGCTACTACCACTATTGCTACTACTACTACTAGAACTGCTACGACATCTTCTGCAACTGCTATAACGACTTCTATTATTTGCTTTAATTATTTTAATAAATTCAGCATCACAGACAGTGTAAGTCGGACAGACAGCCTGAAGAGACAACTTAAATATTGTCTTTCGTCATTGAGGCAGACGCTGGCACTGTATAGTAAAACGTTAAAATTCTACCTAAAATAAAGATGAATTTTATATTAAAATGGAATTGTTGATGCTTTTTGTTGGCTTTAAATATTATTCGTCTCGCATTACATTTTTGTCCACTGTTGCTGCTCCAGCTCAGCGGTCTGTTTTGATTATGGATTCAATTTCTGGTTTAACAAAATCATAATAATTATAATTGTTGCATAATGATGAGAGCGAGATTCAACAAAAACTTTGCTAACTGTAACTTCTAGTTGCTGTTTATGGTGTTGTTTGCTGTTGTTTTTGTTGTTGTTTTTGCAAGCGATGTCGTCGACAATGCTGCCGAGTTAGCGCTTTTGTTATTATTTAAGATATTGTGGCTATAAATTTGGTCATAACATTTCCAACTTCATTTCAAAATGTTATCAACAAGATTTTATTTATAAGATTAGTTTAAATCTCGGATCGTGTTTTTATTTTAAGTTTTTTAGTTTATGAAAGCAGAAGGTTAGAGAGGAAAAAAGCGTTTTATAAAAAAAAACTCTTCTTGACTTTAAATGATTTAGAAAAAAATTGTTGATTATATATTTAGGCTAAAATCAAAACCCACTAAATAGATTTGAATGAAAATAACACTGTTGAAAACTTTCATTTTTTTAATGAACTTTCTGATGGATGCATACAAAAGAAAAATAAAAAAAAAAAAACAGAGAACATGAATATTTCATAAGCCTAGTGCTTAAAGTTCATACAGTTTGTGTACAAGAAACATGAATCATTAAAAAAATTTCATAAATTTCATGAAAAAATACCAGAGGGATATGAATCATTAAAATTTTAGTGAATAAAATTCATGAAATTCATGTACAAATACGAGAAGAATAAGAACAGTTCATGTATAAGTCGCAAAAATATATGAATCTCATGTTCATATACAAGCGAAACGTGAAAAACTTAAAGATTTATAACCGATATTCATATAAGCAAAGTAAAGATACGAGGAGAAAAAGAACAGTTCATAAGATAATTCACGAATCTCATGTTCATGTATACAAGGTAAACGTGAACTGCTTGATAAGCTTCGTTTTTCAAAATTGAAAAAAAAAACAAAAAAATTTGTAAAAGTGAATGAAATATTTCTTTGGAGCAATACATCAACAGCTGATGTTTACTTTTTAATAAGATTATTTTATTTAAATGTTGTTCCCGGCTATGCCTGCAGTGGTCCTTCCTAAAGCTTCAATTTTGGAATAATTTTTTTTAACATTTCGGCCGGTTGTCATTTCGGCTGTATTGTTGTGTTATATAGCTATTATTGTGGCTGAGTTGTCCCTGTACACGAGAGACTTTGCAAAAAAAAAACAAGTAAAGAAAATCTAGCCCGACTTTGAAATACCCTTAACCTACATTTTCAAAAAACTATAATAGTATTGAAAATAGGCGAGTCCGTTGGCGGATGAAGTCCATATTTTATATACATTTTATTCCTGTGACTCACATATTAAAGCTTTTATATTTAGTGTTTTCGGTACTGTGGGTTGTGTGGGAGGTGGCCGTGTTCGTGGTTGGATTACGCCCAATTTTTGAACACATCTTAGTTCTGATATAAAATACATATTTACCAAATTTTATCTCAGTAGGACAAATTAAAGCTTATTTATGGAGTTTTCAATTTTATGGCTTGTATGGGAGGTAGGCGTGTCCGTGGGTTGATGATGCTCATTTCTTAAATAACATGTTTGTTATACCCCCACGCGTACTGTGTAAGGCGTATATGAATTTTGTCACGACGTATGAAACGCCCATAAGGAGGCGTGGTAGGTATAGAAAAGTCTATATTCTTGCTCAGCATCACCATCTGAGTTGATTTAGCCATGTCCGTCTGTCTGTCCGTCTGTCTGTCCGTCTGTCTGTTCGTCTGTCTGTCCGTCTGTCTGTCCGTCTGTCTGTCCGTCTGTCTGTCCGTCTGTCTGTCTGTGGACACGATTACAGCCGTAATTTTGAAGCTGTCGAGCTGAAATTCGATATTTAAGCTTTTTTTAAAAAAACTAAGATCAAGTTCGAGAATGGGCTAAATCGGATGAAAACCACGCCTACCTCCCATACAACCCAAATGATGAAAACTCCATAAAGAAAGGAAATTTACGCTACAGAACTTAAACTCGGTATTTGTATAGTCTATGACAAAAATTAGGTGTGTTAGAAAAATGGGCGTCATCCACCTACTAACACGCCCACCTCCCATACAACCTTATTATTGAAACCTATATATAGAGGCTTGTGTCGAAGCTATAAAAGTGAAATTAAATATTTATTATTTTTAT
>OY282641.1:148486038-148706038 GCA_958299015.1 Tetanocera ferruginea
TAATCCCAAAAATTCGCTAAAAATTAGAAAAAGCTCCTATGAAAAAAAGAAATATACAAAAATATATCGTTTTTAGAGACGAAGACTTCTTTATTTTTGAGAAAAGATTTGTTTGTATTATATTGAAGAAAATACTTCGCATAGTGAAATTTTTATCAAAATTTAGGAAAAATTTTTCATTTTCAATAAATTTTTCTCTATAAATAAAAATTTTTTGTGCGAGAAAAATACTTGTCATTATTAAGGACATGAAATATTTCCATTTCCTACAAGTGAAGAAATATTTCTTTCTAGAAAGTGTGAAAATTTATTCTAATTGAAGAAAAATTTATTTGACAAAGAGAAAATTGCTATTATCGAAAGTAAAAAAAAATGTTTATTGCAGAAAGATAGGTGTTTTTTTCCGAGTGTAGGATTTAATTTTCTTTTTTTTTTTTTAATTGAAAACATTCCGCATTACTCAGAAAAAATATAAGATTGTTTATAATACCGAAAAAATTTTTTGCAATCTTTCTTCATTGGCTAGATCTAAGCATTTATAACATTTTATGTTTATAACCAATATTTATTCGCCTGGTCACCCTGGCGAAGGTGCTGCACCTTTGCAGTATAAACTTTTGATGCATTGAAGCGTTTGAAAATTAAAATAGTTAAAATTTCTAAGCACGTCTGTTTTGTGAACCCTGCTATTCATGAACATTGAGCTTCAAAATATTCTTGAATTTAAGTTTATAACATGTGACAGTCGAGTCATTTCTGACTAGTTCATAAACTAAAATAGCTTAAGTCTGATATTTCTATATTGAAATTTTTTTCTTCAAATTCTTAAATAGTCTTAAAACAAGTATCATGAAAAGCTCGGTAGCCAGGATATTTGGGCATTATCTGGGTATTTTGACAATCAGTGAGCTTTTAAGCTAACCAGGAATGTTTGAAATTTATATTTTGAAATTAAATTTTTTATGGCGCTTTTGTATATTTTTTTTTTCTATAAATTAATTAATATAAATTAATCTTTTCCTAATTCCTGGAAAATTGCTAAGGTCTTGCCTGTTGCCAAAAAACCACAAGCTAGTGAGCCAAGTGATTTCAGGCCTATTAGCATTTTGTCTTCCTTGTCAAAGGTGTGTGAAGCTGTAATGGCTGATCAGTTAACCAATTTTCTTGCACAAAACAATCTTTTATCCCCATTTCAATCTGGATTTCGTGGTGGCCACAGCTGTGCAACTGCGACTCTTAAGGTGCTTGATGACATTCGATCTCCCTATGATGAAGGCCTTCTTACTCTACTTTGCATGATTGATTTCTCTAAAGCATTTGACACTGTGAATCATTCGTTACTGTGTCAAAAACTTAAAAACTATTATGGGTTCTGCGGCAATGCTGTTAATCTTATAAGTAGCTATTTATCGAACAGATTACAAAGAGTAAATGTTACTAATAAGTGCTCTCAGTACAAGTTTGTTTGCAGTGGAGTGCCTCAAGGATCAGTTCTAGGGCCCCTTCTTTTTTCAATATTTATAAACGACATCTTTAGTGTATGCAAATACTCTTCTATGCATGCATATGCAGATGATGTACAACTTCATCTCTCTCGTAGGATGGGCCTTCTTGAAGATTTAAGCTACAGAATGAATGAGGATCTTGATAATGTTCACAAATGGGCTATTAAAAATGGACTTAAACTGAATGCGCTAAAATCATATGTGTTGCCTATTGCCCGTAGTAAAATATGCTTTGATGACATTCCCGACTTGTTTATTGGGGACAGTAAACTAAAATTGGTAGGTACTGTAAAAAGCCTTGGTTTTTATATTAATTCGTCCTTAACTTGCACTGATCACATAAATAGTGTAGTCCGAAACATTTATTATGCCCTGCGAAACTTAAGAATGTCAGCCCAGTTTACACCTGTTGATACCAGGCGTAAGTTAGTGTTGCAAATGATAATCCCTGCAATAACCTATTCTGAGCTTATTTATAGCAAATTAGATTCTTGTTCTGAGCACAAACTGCGAATTGCTTTTAACCATGCAACGCGATACGTCTATAATATTCGTAGGTTTGATCACATATCTCAGTTCAAGAATGGTATTCTAGGTTGTGATATAATAAGCTATCTTAATGCTCGTAACTGCATATTCCTACATAAGTTGATTCGGCGTAAAGTTCCACAATACCTGTTCGAAAAATTGCAATTTTGTCAATCCGCCCGCAGTTATATGATGATAATACCTAATTTTAATTCTCTTAACTCAACTAGGCTATTTTTCGTTAATGCCATAAGATTGTGGAATGCGTTACCCAGTCACATTAAATCTATTTGTAATGAAAGCACATTTAGACAAGCCGTTTTAAATCATTTTTCTTAAATCCGAATGTCTTAAAAAAATGACCAGATTTCTATATCTTTTCTGTATTTCTATTTCACATTTGTTAATCTATTTATTTTCATTTTCAATGTTTTAATTTATCATCGGTTTAATTTTTTTCCTCTGTTTTAAATATTTTGTTCATTTATTTCTTGTTTTTTTTTTCTCGTTAATGTCAGTAATCTCAAATTCGTATATTCTAAGTTATATTCTCCATATTATCAAAATTAATCTTATACTATAATCTATGTTAACTTTATTTATGTTAGTATATAAGTTATGTTAAATTTTTTGTTTTAAACGGAATATCCCTGATGCTATCTATATCTTTGTACACGAAAAGAACTCGTTCTTATTGTACTAATAATGATCTTTATAAATAAAAATAAAATAAAATAAAATGAAAAAAAAAAAAAAAAAAAAAAAAAAAAAATTAAATAATTTTGTCGAGAATAAATGCGTATTTCTTTGTTTGGCATTTTTCCATTAACAAAGAAGATTTTTTTGCTTTTTTTTCTGTGAAAATAGCAACATCAATAACTCAATATTGTCTTTAGTTAAGTTAAGCGGTTATTGCTGCTGGGCACAGAACTAATTTAAATTCTATACAGCTTTTTCTTTCTTTCTCACCGCAACGTTCTGAATGCTCACAGGAAATAGTAGATAGGTCTAGTCTTGCCGACCAGACCGGTTATAACATGCAACCAATGGTGGGTTTATTTTGCTAGATTAAAGAATAAGCTAAGCAATTTCTTAAAAAATTTAAATTCTAACTTAATTATAGTAATTATTTTCTTTATATATTCTTTCTTATTCTTCGTTCTAAGCAGAAGTGAATCATGTAGTTTAATACGCTTCATAGGGATTTTATTAGATTAGATTCTGATTCACAACTATTCTTTGGTTTTTTGTTGCAAGCAATATTTGTTGAATTATTTATTAAGTTTATCGTTACCAACTGATTGTAAAAATGAAATGAAAAAACATTTAGCTGGGAAAATATAATTATTTAAAAATATAATGCTTAATGTTTAAAACATTTATAAATTCAAAATAAAAAACAAGTTTCTGAAGTTGAAGTTCCAAACAGCTTACTTATCTTGTAATGTAAAATAACATTATTCATATTTGCAATGGTCATAACATTTACCATTCGTATTATTTTTGTTTTTATCATGAGTTAATTTGTATTATTTAGTTTTGAATCTTACAGATATTACCGATTATTATCAATATGGCAACTTTGATGTCTTTCTTCTCGTATAGTCTGGCAGCTTTGTTTCTGAATTAAATGTTATTTTATTTTTCTTTTCAATTTGCAAAGATCGTTCAATATTGAATATATTAAAAGCAAAATATCCTATGAACAATTTTGTAGGAGTGGATCTTGGAACATATTTTTTTTTAAATTTTTTTGTATAAATTAAATTTTTATATTACTACAAAATTAAAATCTAAGTACTTTAACTATTTTCTCAGTATTCTCTTAAAGTCTTTTAATTTTTAATTAATTCACAAACCTTTTTGGCTTCTTAATTTATATTCTTAAATATTTTTACTTTTAATTTTTTGTCTAAAAACTTTCTTCGTTTCAACTTGATGTGAACTACACAGTAGAAAACTATTAAATAAATCATTATAACATTGTTGTATTGGCACGTGTTATTACTTAACTGACCCTTTTAATACTATTGCAAGCATTTAATTGCCCTACGGTCTATTTTAATAACCATTTTTATATCGATATTTCTAGAAAAACCAGAATTATGTAAAAAAGAGTTGCATTGCTAGTTTGCAAATTTCAGTAACAAGCCCTTAATTGTTCGAAAAATTATTAGAGATCATTTTTTTTTTTATAAATAAAGGCTTGTTTGTGCTCAAAGTTATAAAAAAACTAAGTAAGCATTGAGGGGGAGAAAAATAAGTCAAGAGAAACAAACAAAGAAAGTCTAAAGTCGGTCTAGCCTGACTATGACATACCCTAAACCTACTTTTTGAATATATCGACCCATAACCGCGAAAAAGATGTAACCATCAAAACTAAAATTTAAAAGGAGCAGATTTCTTTTAGTTATTTTCCACTTGAGATTTTTAGTAACGACAACGTTTTTACACAATCTTAACAAATAAATAATTAAATTATAATAACTATTATTTTATGATAATAAATTGTGGATAATGAAATAAATTTTAAGTTTTGATGAGAAAACAAATTTTTGTAAATTGCTGGTTACATCTTTTTCGCGGTTATGGCTCGATATAATAATAGTAAGGGTAATAGTTTGTATTAGTAATAATAATATGACATGTACTAATAATGAGTGGGCATGTCCGCGGATAGCTGAAGCTCATATTTTCTATACAACTTAGTTTTTATGTAACATTCACACGTACCAAGTTTTATTTCTATGGCTCAAATATAAACCTATTTATAAATTTTCCAACTGATAGGTGATATGGGAGGTGGGCGTGTCCTTCATCTCAGTTTTGATGAAAGATTTAAACATATCAAGTTTTATTCCTGAATGCAGTGTTTCGATTAGAGCAAACCAGCTGGACAAAATTATAAATGCCAGATACTGACTGACCCTTAAAGGGTTAATTGCATTTTTTCCCTTGAAGTGTTTTATTGCGCATTATTAGTTAATAATTTCAAGTGCGAATATCAGCGAAATCGGAAGGAAAATCACTCCTACCTCCCATGCAAAATGGCGATTGGAATATACCAGCTGAAAAAAACTGTGTCATGAAATAATTTAGCTAATTTGTAAAAAAACAAAAAAAAATATTCTGGAGCCTGGTCGGATATGCATAGTTAACTTTTAAAGGGTTAATTGTATGTTTTTAAGTTTTTGAAATGTAGCATTGATTAATAAATTAATTGACGGAGAGCTGGACCTACATGTTTTATGTGTTTTAAGCCGCGGCGAAAAGTTTTTTTCAATAAAAAAATCTTTCTGATCGGTCACCACTTCTCTGCAGACAATGGCAAACCTCAAAGAGTAAATAATGCCATGTAAAGCTTCTTGAGAACATGAACTTAGCCGTTCGGAGTCGGCATAAAACATGTAGGTCCAGTTCTCGGTCAATTGTGTGCAAACATTTAATAACCCACACAACACAATTGATCATAAGAAGTTCGGTCAAAGTCCTTTCAAAGGCTGAAATGTCCAATTTGTTGTTTTTTTATTTCATCAAAAACCAAAAACTGCTAGGTTTTTGGACGCTTTGAGATGTTTTAGCCAATATTCTAGAAACTCATACCGAACTCATGTAGACGATAACAATTATTTATAAAAATATAAAAAACTAGAAGTTCCGAGCCGTTGCGGCGCTTAAGACTACACCCAGGTAAAAAACAACTTAAAATCAAAAATTTCCACTTTGAATCAATAAAAAACAGTTTTGAAAAGCAACCAAAGTGGAAAATTATTAAATCAACAACGTGCATTATAAAAACAACTTTAACCCGAAATTAAAGTATATACGTCATTGATTTGAAAGTGCTCATATTCAATTCAAGATAGGCCGACATCAAATCAAAAAAAAAAAATGCGCATTATAATTTCAAAAAATATCCACTTTGATTCAAAGCCAAAAAAACTTTAAAATAAAAAATGGACGTTTTTGCATCAAAGTGGCGCAACTTTATTTTCAAAATGTCGCTTCTTTGATTTGAAAACCGTCAATGTTGATTTAAAGTTGCAACTTATGTCACGACAATGACAGAGTGGATCATTCTTGTACCCCCATAATTGAAAATCCAAAAAAAACATGGTTTTATTGAAAAAGAACTTAAAATAACATTTTTGTTCGAATATAAATTTTTCCATTGTTTAAAGAATATGAATGCATTGGACCAGTGTGAAAATAATTAATAATATTAAATAAATGAATATCATCAATTTCTTTAATTATTTAATACGATTGAAAATGGGGACAAATTCGTTCAATGTTATTGGATAGCACAAAATATATAAATTATTATATTGATAAGCAAAACAAAATATTTTAAATGCTTTAAAGAGCGATGCGTGTGAAGCTACGTAGTACTCTTTCTTATTTTTTGTACCTTTATATGATACCTCTTTTAATATTAAAACTTTTGCAAAATCAATATCTTCATTAAATACCAGTTTTGAAAAGTGATTTTCTTTTGCTATATCTAAAATTAATATATGAAATAGAATTATAAATTACTATATTCAAAACACTTTTCACCGATGAATTGAAAGAGGGCGGCGAAGAAACATTTGGGGAATTCCTGTTGAACCAGTCCTAAATTTTGCTCTGGTTCGACATAGTTTCGTCATCGATTGCGAACTGCAATGGAATAAAATTTTAAATTTTAATGGAATAACGAGTGAAATGCAGAAAGAACCTCTTTTTTACGCCACATAAATAATTTCTCTCGAAACTCTACTCTATGTCCCAAATGTGGGATAGCTTCAACAAGATCTTCCTTTTGTATATATTGCAAACATCTGTATGTCACATTAGCACCTTTGAATCAACGAAGTATCAGGCCACGCCAATAATAATAAATAAAAAGTTTACTTACTTTGTAGTGCAGGCAGAAGCTGAATCAAATGGAATTCACTAAGTAAGGATTTTAATTTTTCACTGTCGTCATTATACTCCGAACAATTTTCAGTGGTCTCATATACCACAGGTGTAATCACAAAAATTTCCTCAATTCTTCTGAGGCATTAAATACACTCATCCCACTTTCATTATCGGTAACAACGTCGACTTTTCCATTATTATAACTTTTATATTAAATTCCGTGGTATTAAGCACTTTTTGGTTCGCAAACAATTAAAGCATGCATTAAAAATGCGTTTTTGATCTGAATATGCATCACTATTAATTTAAAATTTTTGAAGTGAAACTTCTTTGGCGGCGAGTGAAATTTCAAGGTCCTTTTTCGTGACGCTAGGCTAACGTTTTCAATTCGTATGAAAATTAAAAAAAAATTGCTGCCGCTGCCGAGAATTGAACCCCGAACATCGTTGCTTATGAGCCGGAATCTATACGTTTACGCCATGTATGCACATGATAAATAGTCAAACAAAATGTAATTAAAACTCAACGGGTAACATACTGAAAATAACAAAATTAACATTAACATTACATTAACATTAACATTACATTATTAACATAACCGTAACATTAATTTTCATCCTACAAGTATGCATAGAAAAATAGAAATATAGATAATAGAAAAATAGCTAAAACAGGAGCAGAACGAGTTCGTGAATATAGAGAGCGAATTAGAGCTGTTAAGAACACAGCCGCAGCTGGGTCTGCAACTAATGATGAAGGTAAGGTGATTGCAACAACGACTGAGTTTCAAAATGCATTTTTACGAAACATCGGTGTATTTTGGTGAATCTACAAAGAACCAATCCCCAAAAAACACACTGATGCATCTCAACAAAATTTTAAAGCCAACCAAGTTAATACACTCAACAATCAACGTTCGCTGCTTTATGAGGCCCTCTATCAACATAGCAATTATTATGATCAGGAAGCAAAACACAATAATCAACAAGATTTGCCTCTGCTTTCGGAGGCTCCTTCAAAGAGTACTATGCAAATGCAATCCAGCATTCAAAAAGTAACAATGTTGAGAAGACATTCGAAAGTAACTAAAACAAGTACCGAAAATAACTGTTATTTAACAATTTTCAAATGAAAAAAATTGTCGAAAGACTTTTTCAAATATACCATTATGTTAAAAATGTCCTCAGCCTCACGAATATTAAGTCGCTTTTAAATTTGAAACTGATTCTTTAAAAGTTAATTTCTTGCCTAGTATATTTCGAGGAAAAAAAAAAGGTTACTTTTGACTTTTATTTTATCGGTCAAAAATAGCAGTTATTTTGTGACTTTAATTTTTTCGGTCAAAAATATCAAGCAATTTGTGATTTCTTAAAGGCCGCTTGACAGATTGAACTGTTGACACCATGTGTAAAACGTCTCACCGATGAGATGAAAATAATAATATCATAATTTTTTTATCGGTAAAATGACTTGAACAAATACAAATTACCTGATATTTTTGACCGAAAAATAAACTGCAGAAAATAACTGTTATTTTTGCCCAAAAAAAGTATAAGGCACAAAAAACTGTTTTTTTTTTTTTTTTTTTTGTCGGAAAAAATAAAAATTAAGAGATAAAAGTTAATATGTGACACTTTCGACAAAAACCATATTCGGTACGGTCCCTGGATGCAAATACTGAATCAACAAATTATTATTCCATTTCGTATTGATTGAATTTCTTTTCAGATACTTGCTCTCTCTATTTCACACTAAAATCTCTCTTCTTTCTTACTGTTAAAGAAGTTTCACTTCTGCCACGTGTACGTTGCTACACGCGAGTTTTTTATTTCATTATAAATGCATATTTAACAATGTTCATTATAATTTCATAAATGCTGCCATTTTGAATCAAAAATTTTGGTTATTAATTTAAAGTTGTGCGTTTTTAAATTAATAATTTTGTTTATTTGAATTATTAGTGAGACATTTTCAATTCAAAGTAGACTTTGTTAAAATAATGTTGAGGTTGAAACTACATCAAACTCGACAAATAGAAAAGAACAATTTATGAGGCCCCAAAGACGGCCCTCATAGGAATATGCTCTCCTAAATCTTTCAAATATCCTTATTCCCCAAAACTACAAAAGAAATGTTTTTCTTTTCAATTTATGTATGTTAAATACCTTGTCTTATGTTATCCATAATGACAGCAAAAAATTTTACTAAACTATTTGTTTTCAGGCTCTTATTTAATTTTTTTTAAATTCTCAGGCTGCTGAAATATTTTTCAATAATTTAAGAATAACTGTTCCTTTAAATAACTTTTGTTCCTCTCTCTCTTTTTCAGTGTTGTCAGATATAATAAAAACGAGTAAAGAAAGTCTAAAGTCGGTCTAGCCCGACTATGGAATGCCCTAAACCTCCTATAATATTTAAATATATATTAAAATTCTAAAACAAATAGACATAACTTTCTATCAAAATCCATTCATTCTACCTACCTATAGAATTAATACAGGATTAACTAATCTGACACCTCAGTTTTCATATAAAATTCTCCCATACAAAGTTTCATCTCTCTAGGTCAAATATGAACCTTTTAATAGTGTTTTTAATATTGTGGGTTGTAGTGGAGGTGGTTGTATTGGAGGTATTATTAATTTAAAGTTGTGCGTTTTTAAATTAATAATTTTGTTTATTTGAATTATTAGTGAGACATTTTCAATTCA
Source organism: Tetanocera ferruginea (assembly GCA_958299015.1). Taxonomy (NCBI): domain Eukaryota; kingdom Metazoa; phylum Arthropoda; class Insecta; order Diptera; family Sciomyzidae; genus Tetanocera; species Tetanocera ferruginea. Next base: position 148,495,688 of record OY282641.1, read on the forward strand.
AAGTAGACTTTGTTAAAATAAAGTTGAGGTTGAAACTACATCAAATTCGACAAATAGAAAAGAATAATTTATGAGGCCCCAAACACGGTCCTCATAGGAATATGCTCTCCTAAATCTTTCAAATATCCTTATTCCCCAAAACTACAAATGAAATGTTTTTCTTTTCAATTTATGTATGTTAAATACCTTGAATTATGTTATTCATAATGACAGCAAAAAAATGTACTATACTATTTGTTTTCAGGCTCTTATTTGATTTTTTTTAAATTCTCAGGCTGCTGAAATATTTTTCAATAATTTAAGAATAACTGTTCCTTCAAATAACTTGTGTTCCTCTCTCGCTTTTTCAGTGTTGTCAGATATAATAAAAAAAGTAAAGAAAGTCTAAAGTCGGTCTAGCCCGACTATGGAATCCCCTAAACCTCCTATAATATTTAAATATATATTAAAATTCTAAAACAAATAGACATAACTTTCTATCAAAATCCATGCATTCTACCTACCTATAGAATTAATACAGGATTAACTAATCTGACACCTCAGTTTTCATATAAAGTTCTCCCATACAAAGTTTCATCTCTCTAGGTCAAATATGAACCTTTTAATAGTGTTTTTAATATTGTGGGTTGTATTGGAGGTGGGCGTATTCTTGGGCGGATGACACCATTTTGTGAACACATTTTATTTTTGACACAATAATCTAACACACCAAGTTTTATCTTCATAGCTCATATATAAACCTCTTTATAGAGTTTTTGCTATAGTGGGTTGTATGGGAGAAAGGCGTGTCGGTGAGCAGATGGCGCCCATTTTTTGTGCACATCTCAGTGTCAGTCTCATTTTTAATTATTATTTATAACCTATTGTAATATCACTTATAATTAACCATTAAAATCCTTTTCAAAATCATATCAAAATTTTTAATCAAAGTATTTATTTTAAAACATTAATCAAGCTATCAAATCACATTTATTTCAAAATTGTAATTATCTGCTCCTCTGAAAAAAAAAACATTCTGTGTTATAAACTTGACTCGCTGTAAATGACTCTTCCGACATATTTATTTCTCATTACATCAAGATTATTTTATTTAAAACAATAGTTTGCTAGAGCAATTATTACTAAGCATGGCTGATGTTCAATTGACTTAATTACTTTGCAATCTAATAATTGCAAAACAATTGTCAAAACAACCATTCGTCAGATTGTCAGAAACTCATAAAGTCATGTATATAATAACTATTTATAAATATATATATGTATATATATATATATAAATTGAATTTCAACACATGAACACATATAAGTATACCAAGTTAATTATATGTAGTGCAATTTTTGCATCTTTAAACGTTTAATCAGTTACTCAACATTTTGAGTACGAGTATCTTATTAACCAGGTGATTGTGTGATCGTGTTTTTGCTAGATTGATTTCAGTTCAGTTCAAGCTTTATAAACAATGATTGAAAAGAGATTAACAAGTTAATATTCGTGCTTCTGTTTAAAAATGTTTTCCGGCAAAGCAGTTAAGTTAAAGCTTACTTTAGTAAATCATTTGACCATTCAGTTAATCAGGTGAATAACACCTGGTTAAGTGAGGCAAAATATAAATCTTTTAAATGCGTTGCATTAATAGCACTTTCAAGACAAAATACGCACAACTCGAACTTTTTTAAATTTTCAATGTGAATCCATTCGTAATAATCATCAATTATAATTCTCCCACCGCTGCATATCAAACTTGGACTTATGAAAAACTTTGTCAAGGTGTTAGACAAAGAAAGCAAAGCATTCATATACATATTTGAAAACCAATTTTTCCAAATCTTTCTAATGCCAAGATAAAAGATGGTATTTTCGTAGGACCGCATATAAAAAAGGTGTTAAACAATCATCAAATCGCAGAACTATTATCACCAGTTGAGGCAGCGGCGTGGGATTCTTTTACGACGACTGTTTCTAGCTTCCTCGGGAACAATAAAAGTGAATCTTACGAGAAAATAGTCAACGAGTTGCTCAGGAACTATAAAAAATTGGCGGAAATATGTCTCTGAAAATTCACTTTCTACACTCCCATTAGAATTTTTTTCCAAACAATCTCTGTGACGAGAGTGACGAACATGGGGAAAGATTCCACCAACAGATGAAGACAACTGAGAATCGAATGAAATAATGATTGGCGACTATTGTTGGTTGCTCATCAGAGAAAACGATCCCGAATTGAATAAACGACAAAACAAGAATCCTAATCATTTTGAATTTCTGAATGATTAATTAATGAATAAATAATTATACACAATTTAAAATAATGTAAATTATTAAAAGAACAATAAAAATTAAAAATAAAAGATTTTATAACAACAACTTTTAGTTCTCATTTATTTATATGACAATAAAATAAGTCGAAATGCATAAATAAATAATCATACAATTTGGGTGCTTTCGTCATTTAACACAACTTTTTCATTTCTCAATAGATTTTTTTCAACACAATTTTTTAGAAAAATACCGCTTTTAGTAAAAAAAATCAAAAGCAACTGATCATTTCTTAACAAAATTTGCAACTATTTTTGTTTTAATTTTACTGAAAAACAAGAAAAATCCCGGAAAATTGAATTTATTCCGTCAAAACTAACAGCTCGACCAAAAAATGATGTTGATAATGATTTAGGAAATTTTATAAGCTTTTATTTGATATATAAAACTTTTTTAATTACTGCTATTAGGTTGAAAAATTTGAAGTTTACACCTTTTTGTGGTTAGGGGGCGTTATGTATAAAAAAGTCATATGAGAATGCACACAGTATAGAGAACACTTAAAAATTATTTGCTAAAAATATGAATCTATTTTTGGGAAGCGAACTTTAAATCGTCATAAATTATGTTTATGATGATGTGATAAGTAATTTCAAAATTGTTTCGATAATTTCTGAAGAGCTTTACTTTTACTTTAATAACAATATAGAATAGTTTCCAATTCATTAGAATTGCTTTCCAAAGCATAAGAATGCTACGCTTTATTTTATCAATTCTGCAGTGAAAATGACGAAAACCGACAGATTTAAAAGTGATAGAGTTTAGCTGCTGTACCTCTTCAACATGATTCGATAAATGTCATTAGGACCATAGTAAGTACACCTATAGTCCTCAAAGGCCAATCATCAAAAACCTGTATTTTTCGGTGACTAAGTAACAGAGGTTTATTGTTGATTTTTGACCGAAAAAAAATTATTTGGAGTGAATCAATCATTTTTTTCTAAACGAGCTATTTTCAACGTTTTTTTTTTTTTTTTTTGACTCTATTGGTGGAATAGACGGGATTTTGCCCGACCTTTTGACACCACGAATTCTTAAACATTTTGATATTTTTTTGAATAATTATTCAATAGTTTTCTGGAATTATGCGTTTCATGTAAACAATAAAAAAAATTAATTTTTCTAGCATTGTACACAGAACTTGAAAGTTTAAAAAAATTCCACCCCTTTTTTAGAAAAGTATTCAATTTGACAAAAAAATAATTATATAAAAACCTTATTTTTTAAAAATTTTGTTTTCCAAGTTTTTTGTTTCATATAACTTGAATTTGTTTTGTTTACGTTTTCGAAAGCTATTTAATTTTATATCGAACCATAGATAATTACTGACATTTTTTTTTTGGTTAATTATTTAATAAGTTTCTATATTCAATCGTAATTTACACGATTTATTGAATAGATGTAAAAATTTTAAAAAATAATTCAAGTTCAGAACGAAGATTGTCTCTTTCAGCGGCAAGAAAACAATTAATAGTTTTTTAAATAACTGTTATTATTTTAAAAACAGTCAATCACCTGAAGATATAATTAAAATATACTTTTGTGTCTAACAATTAATAATGATCTGTCATATTTACAGACTAAGCATATCCCAGTGAACCGTTAAGAAATCTTTTTGCAAACAAGTTTTCTTGCAAACATTGAGTAAATGTTATTCAATCTTACATTTGCAAGCGTTTTCCAATTGTTGTGATTATAAATTGCAATTAATAATGATCTGTCAAATATACAGACGATGCACATCCCAAAAGTCATTTTGCAAACAAGTTTTCTACAAACATTTACTCGAGTGCTATTCAAACTTACATTTGCAAACGTTCTCCAACTATATTTAAAACGTATATATAAGCAACAGGCATATATTTCCCAAATTTATTTCAATTATTAACTAATTTGTCATGAGACATAAGACATGTTATTGTGCTCTCCATGTTATATTTTTTGACAGATGGTAGTAGTCCATGATTCAATAATTATAAGGTTAACCCGATATTTATTGTAAACAAAAATGTTCTCTCTCAAATGAATGACAACCAGGGTTTCGTATTCTCCTCAAAAAATGTATATTCCAGTGTTTTTTTTTTTTTTTTTTATATAAAAATGTTTGTAAAAATTTAACTGTTTAGAAAAACACAGAAATAACCATTACTTTCATTGAATTTATTAAGGCAATCAATTCTGAAAATATTTCAAGCTTAAACACTGTGAAGTCGCTGAACTTATATAAATCATCTGGGCCTTATTTCATAAAAATTGACAGGTTATAATTCTACAAATTTATAGCAATTATCTGAAAATTATTTGTTTTAAAAAACTTTGGCAATTGACATATTTGTCAACTTTTTACAATAATTAAATTTCCGTTATCAAACCGACATAGTTGTCATAGTTTAATTACAAATATGTCGATGGTATTGCAACCCTGTGTTTTGAGCAAAATTCTATTTGAATAGACTTGTTGGCATTGTCTAAACTTTAGACTCTAAAGCTTTGTTCTTTCTTGTTGGGTACTCTAAGCCGTCCCCAATTTTAAGTAATATGTACTCTTTATATATATATACTATTTTGATAATCATATAAAGAATTTAAATCCTTTTTTATGCATTCCTAAAACATCGTATGACGTCACAAATGAATAGTAATATTTATGCCAAAATCACTCTCACTTTCACTTGAGCTTCCCATTGCTTATCTTTATTGTTTCATCTTACACATACATCTTTTCCTGTCAGCATTTACAATGAATTCTTGACAAAATTGTAAATGTTACATATTATTTCGTTTCATACAGAAATTGTCGTGACATAATTGTCAAAAATCTCTGACAATTGTAAGGGACAAATGTTGTTCATGACATATTTTTTATGAAATCAAATACTCGCAATTTGTCCTGTTTTTTTCAACAAATTTACAAACTTATCAACCGTTTTATGAAACAGAAAATTGACAATTTACAAATTTTGACGATTGGTAATTTTCGTTGTCAATTGTCAACTTGGCAATTTTTATGAAACGGGACCCTGATGGTTGCTTCAAAATAAATAGGTGGCAACAAATATATTGATTCCAATTTCCTGAGATAAATTTTACAAAGAAATAGTATGACAGTCAAGCAGCTCAGGGACTTTTGTGTCATTAAAATGTCGCTCTTTTGCTCTCCTCTTCAAAAATGAGTATTTATCTCCATTTTCGTGAGAAGATGTCAAATATCGGGATAACCTTATATACTTGAATCTTTGTAGTAGTCAACAGAAACATCCTGGGTAATTGTATCATGATGAGAACTTGTCGTTAAAGAGAAATGACGCAGTGCTCTCGACGACTGAATTAAAATAGTTGAATAAAAAAACAAACAAAAAATTAACACGATAAATTAAAAAATCTCAAATTAGAAATGAATTGCAGTTTGCGACAATAATAATTATCGTTGCATTTCATATTAAACAGTCTCATAAAGTTTATCAACTTTATGATAGAAAAACAAAGTAGACGCATAAAAGTGAGCTAGAAGTCAAAGTAAACTGTTCGAATTAAAAAATTTTCATATAAAATTATCTCATTATTGTTGTTGGTGACTCTATCGTTTGACGTTTAATACAATCACAGTCTAATCATCACCTCATAATTTCATTATGATCTACAATAAAAAACATGCATTCTTTATTTTGACAATTAGCGTGTTCCGCATGCTGCACTCACTGTGTTTCATGCAACAGTTTGACAATTAACGCTCGTCGCATCTTGCAGTCATTGTATTTCAGCTATTATTTTTGATTATTTAAAATTTTTGTCCAACCAAAACTTTTGTCTCAAAATTGTTCATATACAACTTTTCATATACAATATGTTCACTGGGATATTTCTATATAAATAAATTTAATGAAAGATATTATTTTTGCTTGTAGTGTCGTTTATTTGCACAATTATAGGCACGCAACTTGAACTAATCATTAAATAAATGGATACTCAACAAATGTCATTTTAATTTAATAACCTGTTAACGGATATAATGATCTATCGATCTGTCAGAGTCAGCATGTGTCAAAAAATAACATGGTTAGTATAAATGACATGACAAAGACAGAAAACTATAATGTTTTTTTATTCTTATTGAAAATAGGAGAGTAAAAAGGACTCCGTTAAATTTCTAATAATATTTCTATGCTCTTGACTTGATTTCTATCTTAAATATGATGGTACTTGATAAAATTTTTTTGAATTTAATGACTTTTGTGGTGAATTTTGTAAAAATATGTCTTTGTTTCCTCGAAAAAAACTTTAATCATGAACGATATTAAGCAAATGTCATATATTTATGGGTACTCATACGTCATCTAAAAACGTGCCTCCACGTTATTGTTGAAAACATGGATGCCGGCATAACAGATCCTACTTATTATACGAACTACAGCTGCGTGACTTTGGTCGCGTAGACAAAACAACAAGATCCATTTCATTGATAGACAACAAGAGAAATACTTATACAAAATGCACAGATGCGTCATTGTGCGGTATTTAAGTATTCGATAATTGATGTTTTTACTTTTAATTGTACTTGTTATGCATCATTGCACAGCGCGGCGCTGTTAATCAGACTAATGCGCGATATTCAATCTGTTGCACGACGTTATATAGATACAACAATATGGCAAATTATTTAAATTGTATAGAATATCTTATTTTTTAATATAATTTAAAGTATTGCCCTTAAAGCTGTTGAAAAAATTAACACCAGGTGCAAGGCAGTCGTAAAAGAATATATTTGATTAGAATTGAAATAAAAAAGATATAAGTTGAAAGTTTCTCTTTCTTCCCTACTTATCTTTGACCGCATTTTTGATCCAAGGCAGACTTGAGTGAAAACACCTATTAAAAAAAAAAAACAAAATTAACGTTTTTGCACATTTGACAGTTCGAAAAGGTCCTTTAAGTAGGACCTTTATTAAAACTGACCCTTAGATATTTTCACCCTGTAGGAACTTATTTTTAACGAAATGCTTTTTGCGAAAACGTTCCAATAAACGTTTAGCTGTTGCGATTGTTGATGATTTCTTTTATGTTTTGTTGCCATCGTCAATGTCGCCAATGATGACGAAGACTATAGCGACTTTGTACTTGAGCATTGTTCCACAAAACTGGAACAGTCACTTCGACCTCGCCTGATAAGCAAAATGAAATGACGGAGCGTCTGACGAAGGGTGCAGACGGCTAGGAATGTAAGTGCGCTACAAATGATGCCATGTAACGCATTAAATAACAAATGCAAATGCTTAAATCAAAGCAAAATATGAAATAAAGAAAAAGAAAAAACAGCTGCAAGAAAATTTGAATAAAAAATACGTTATCGAAACAAATAGTTTTATGACTAATAAGCAAATATTGGTATAATATATGCACTTAATAAATGTTTTATGTGTCGTCGCCGACAAACACCGTGTTTTGCGTTGCGTTGAGTTTTGTTAATCTTTTATTTTTTTATGTTTTCTGTTGTTTTAACTATAAATAAAACATGATTTACACTTGTAACTTGAGTACAAAAGAATATAGATTCAATAACATTAGAAGCAACAGTTATTAATTCTCTGTAACGTTTTTACTTCTTCCGGCTTAAAAAATTTAGGTAAGAATAAATGTGAAAAATGTACCACATATTTTATCTGCCTATCTTGTATGTTGTTTATACTCAATAAATAAAATTGAGGATCTCAATTTTTATATAATTTTATTAAATTTCAGCAACAAATACAAACACTTCAACAACACCAAAGAATAAGGGCAAAAATACAACTGAAACGCATTAAGTTGCGACTTCTTCGTTGCTATTGTTGTTGGCTTATTAACACTCTCCACGTTATAAGGGTGGAAATTTGTTGTCGCATCGCTTAATGTGTTCATGTACATATGCAGTGTGTTGTGAGCACCAAATTAATTAATGAATGACGCTACTATTAAGGGTGCGCTTAAACTTAAACAGCTGATATTTACCTGTACAACCTGTGGTTGTTGTATTGGCTGGGTACTTGCCATTTTGAATAGGTCACTACTGCGATATGCAGAAAAAATTCAGAATTAACTATGGCTCATTCGCAATAAGCCACCACACGGTGTGTGCAAATTGAGCTTAAAAGGGATGTGCCAAAAAAAAAACGATTTTTTAACATGGATATTGCAATTAGTGTCCGACCGAAACCAAAATTTTGGCCGAAACCGAAACCGAAACCGAATTTCGGCCATTTTTGTAATATTCGGCCGAAACCGAAACCGAAACCGAAACCGAAACTGAAAGTCTACATACAAATTTGTTTTTAAAAACATTTTATTTTTTTTTTTAATTTTATTAAAAGCTTTCAAAAACAAAACAATTCAAACAGATAATAATAACGTATACATACGATAAATATTCTTTGAATATTAAAGTTCAACTTTAAAATAATAAATAAAGAGATTATTTTTAATACCACTTTAAGGAACTTTTTAGTGTTTAGAGTTATTCGGTTTCGGTTTCGGCCATATTGATGCCGAATAGCCGAAACTGACTAAAAGGGCCGAAACTGGCCGAAACCGAAACCGAAACCGAATATTCGGTCGGACACTAATTGCAATATCTCAAACATCGTAACATCGATGTCACGAACATTTAATTGATGTTTTTAATTTCATTTTTTTATGAATGCTTTCACAGAATAGTTCACTAAATTTTAAAATTTTCTCAAAACTCTGTTAGTTTATCAGAAAGAAGATTCTATGAAAGTTCGAAATGTTGTGATAATGTGATTTACGAAATTTTTTTATATATGATCATTAAAGTAGCTGCTTTTGTTCAGGCGGGAGAAAATTTGTCGGCATTTATTGTGGTAGCTGTATTCGAGAAAGAATTAAAACTAAAAGTATTTTTACAGCATTTTGACGCTTGTCAGTGGTTTTGATTTAAAAAAAAATTAATTTGTTCTTCAAAAATTGTCGATGTTTTGCCTTGAACTCTTATCAATACGAAATATCTCCAAAGCGCTAAACTTGGAATCCACACCTTCGGGGCATAGTAGACCTTTACTTTGCAACATAGGGTATTTCCCAAGTTAAGTTACGGCGAAAAAGGAATGATTTTTATATATAAACTGCTTTTGTAAAATCAAACCCGTAGTCCTTTTTGATGTGAAATCTAGTTAAATACAATTTTCTCAATATAAGTGTCGAAAAAAAAACGTATATTCCAGGTACCTCAATCATCTTATTGTCGGTTCAGGAGAACAATGACGTAAATGCAAATTTTCTTATATGCTGTTTATTGAATAATTGATATCCCAAAAATCAAACTAAAAAAACCAAGGTCAAAACTATAAGTTAGTGTTAAGCCAATATCCATCATGCATTTATCAGACAGATTCTTTGTTGTCTACGTAAAAGTTCTACGTAATTAAAATTTCTTTTTTGCCCCAACTGCAGAATTCCAATTTTTGCAGTAACGTCACTGTTCTTCTGAACTGACGATATCGCACACTACATACAAAACAACTCGTAACTCAAAAAACATAACTTTTCAGGAGAAGCAAAAAATAAAATTTTTTGTTTGAAACTGCAGTAGAAAACAAAAATTTTCATTTAATCACACAAACTTCATTCTTCCAGTTAATGAAGAAAATATTGAAATAGATACTGAGTCGGTATCGAAAAATTTTGATTTGTGACTGTTTTGTATTTAGTGTGCGATATACTAAATAGATCCCGTGATTCTATATTGTTTTCTTTATTGATGACGATGCTGGGCAACATCGATGTTTTTTGTTCGATAAACATTAAGAATCCATGTTGAGCTTTCAATCTCAACTTCGATGCCATCTGCGAACTGATTTTTCAACATTGAACATTCCTAGCGCGGACCCTTTGTCCCGTTTTCCACACGGCAAGTTTTAGTGCCAGCAAGCACTAAACTAAAAAAACTAAAGCGTAACTTCAAAGAAAGAACAGCACAAAAGAAAACTTGCCGGTACGAGCAGGTCTGCACCCGTCCCCTCTCGTCTCGTTCCGATGCCAACAAACTCCACTTGCCAGCAAGAATAATTCCCGTGTGTAAAAGGGCACTTTCACTGTGCTCTGCATACAGGCATTACAACTTCAACCGCGTTTTATTCTATTTTCGACTTTTGTACGACTTTTTTGTGCTTTTCCAAGAAATTTTTCAAGAAGCACACCATTTTTGCAAAAATCAATTTAAACACTCTTTAGTTTTGTCGAACCTTTTATCATACTTATATCATAAACATTTTTTATTTTCAAACCTTTTTTTCTTTTTTTTTTTTATCATTGATATTACAATAGATAGAACTTCAACACTAATCTATTAAAAAAGACGCCACTGGAAAAATTCCGAAAAGCCGCCATTTTGTTAATAAGGCCTCCGATAATATTTTAAAACAGTATTCAACAGTGCTTGTATAATAATAAAACTCGTTTTACTAAATTTTTATGTTTCTTTTGTTTTATTTAAATTCACAAAGTTGGCTCTGGTTTTTTGCCTATTAAGTGGTTTGCCCATTAATTAGTTATTTTTCAACTATAACACAACAAATTATTTTTACTTAAGTAATGTCTGTTGACACTGGCTAATTTTAGTAATTTTTTAAGCTTCATAGCCCATCCACAATGTCGACAACGCGACAAGCGTCAAACGTCAATTTTATTTTACTAGACAATCGTGACGACATTGTTAAATTCAATAAATGCTTCTTGTTTTTTGTATGTGCTTGTACCTAATTTCGAGTGGTATAAAAGACAAGATCCACTTTTATCAAAAAAACACAAAATCAATTAAAATAATTGCTTGTGAATGTCAAAAGTACTTTCCTCTGAAGATGGTTGCTCTCGCGTTTAAAAAAATCAAGTCGCCCAACATTTCTCTACAACGACAGAGTGGAGACCTGTCAGTAGTGATGACACTAACGACAGAATAATGCAAGTTTAGAGCAGTACGATAAATGTATACCATAATTTTCCCTTTGATGTGAGTGCTAACGCTATATGAACAAACAAGCAAGTCAAGCTCTAAAAAATTAGTATTGTAATAAATAATAAATACAAAGAAAAAGTTTCAAAAAATTTAAATTTCTGGATTTTTCTGTTCCATCTTGTAGTGTTGTTTTTGCAATTTGAATGCATGACCGACAATTTTTTTTAAATTGTGCATAAAACTAAAAGCATTATTTTTTAAATAATTTAAAAAGAAATTGTTGATTTTAACAACGCGATTCAATAATCACAAGGTAGTATTTGGCGTTTTCTCACAAAATCGAAGATAAATACCCTTATTTCAAAAGAAAAGCAAACTTGATTCAAAAAAAAAAATACTGAAATATAACGCATTAAAAATATACAAGGTTACGGGGGTGTGAAGTGTAGTCTATTAAAATAGAAAATGTGTTCATTACCATGTCGATGTTTATTACCATCGTTAGAGTTACTTTCTCTACCGAGTCGATACATCGATTTTTCCGGTTTCGTAAATGTTAATAGAGATATTAATTTATAATTGTAGTATCATTTTTAAAGGTCATTCCATTTAAATTTTATAAAAACCATGAAATTTAAAAAAATAAATAACGACGATTTGACGATGGATTCGAAGAGTACTTTTAATAAAAATAAGAATAGCCAAAGGAAATGTTGTGTTATCGATTTGTTTTCGAGTTATCGATTATTTCAAATTTTTTTGCCATAAAGTATATGAAGAAAATTATTCTTAATATATAACCGATATTAATGATTAAGGTATTATTTAAAAGGTTATATATTAGGCTTTAAGAAAAATTTAAAACGAATGAAATCTGTTGAGTACTTTGTATTTTATAGGTATTTTAATGCAATAAAAAAATATTTTCTTGCACAAAACCGATATTTTCTCAAAAATTACCGTTGTTACTAGGAATTATTAAGATTAAATTATTTAACCTTGAAAATTTTTGTTTCATTTGGTATATAATATATATAATTTATTTGACTTTTTGTGATGTTTTTTATGATACATTTATTTGCCCTTGTACGGAAAATTGCTTATTTCACTCGCATTTACCTTAGATGTTTTACTTTCTTACTCCATATTTTCGAATATCGCCATCACAATAAACAATTAATTTTAAGGCAACATTGTAGCTACAATATTTGGAATAATTTTACTTTAGCGACCATGCCCGAATTTTTTTTTTATTTTTATTAGACGTATATAGACCTCCTAAACCCAATGGTGAAAGAAAAAATTGTCGGTCTCGATTTGTTTAGGAGATAAAATTCGCGAAAGTTTGAAAATTCAGTGCAAATTTGTGTGTGTTTGGAAGCTAATATAAGCTTTTTTTACGATACTTACCCAAAAAGGGGCTTTTTAAAAACAAAAAATCCACAATTCATTCATTTTAAGAAAAAAAATATATATATTTATTAAAAAATACATCAGTCTGAGTCGGTATCAGAAGCATCAAGTTCATTCGCAGACTGTGCCTCCATATGAGCTCTAACTGGATTGTACACCTCACCAGCAATTTTAAAAAATTGCAAAAGTGGATCGACATTCAAGGCGTGGCACTGCTTTACAAACATATATTTGGCCAAATAGCCTTTAAAAAAATGCTTTTTGCGATTGCGATGAAAAAAATCGCGGCGATTTTTATTAACAATTTTTCGACATTTCTTACAGGTTTTACAAAACTCAATATTTGATAAAAGAAAAAAGCGCCGCAGACGAAAAATTGTTATTAAAAATCGCGGCGATTTTTAATAACAATTTTTCAACATTTTTTATAGGTTTCACAAAACTTAATATTTTGTTAAAGAAAAGAGCGCCGCAGGCGAAAAATTGTTATTAAAAATCGCCGCGATTTTTAATAACAATTTTTCTATTCTCCTTAAAATATACCAATTTTCTTATAACTCAATTTCGTATTATGAAGGTTCAAGTTTTTGTGCTTTTCACGATATCGCATTGTTTCCTTTAATAAGCCCTAAAAATCCACATTTAGGTTAAGAAATCATAAAGTAAAAGCTTACAATAGCTTCCACACACGTAACATTTGCACAGAATTTTCAAACTTTCGCGAATTTTATCTCCTAAACCAATCGAGACCGACAATTTTTTCTTTCACCATTGGGTTTAGGAGGTTCATATACGTCTAATAAAAATAAGAAAAAAAAAATTCGGGCATGGTCGCTAAAGTAAAATTATGCCCATATTTTTATCTATCGAAAAAAAGGTAAAACTTTCAGCTTTTCAAAAAAAAATATATTTTTAGTATTTTTAAAACTCCAATTTTTTTAAAAAAACTGTTCTTTTAGTTAACAAACCGTTATAAAAATTAACTAACGGTTCTTTTAATTAAAAAATTCAAATCTGATATTTATTCGCTTATAAATTCAAAAACATTTTTGAAATTATATTTGTATTATATATCGTTGAAAAGGCCTTTAATTAACTTTCGAATAACATGCCAATCTTTAAGATTCATTGGATATTGGCAAAGATATAGAAAATTTTTTTAATAGATTTTTTAACAAAGAAAACACTTGGAAAATTTTAATTTTATGTAATATAGTGTGATATTAAATAAAAGATGTATAGTTTTATATGTCAAACAAAAGGTCTAACTGTAAGCTTTTAAAAAAAATATAGTTTTAGTAACTTAATAACGTAAATTTTTTAGAAAATAACGGTTCTTTTTATTAAAAAATTATACTTTGGAATAAATTCGCTTATGAAACTAAAAATATTGTAGCAATGATATTTGTAACAAATATATTTAAAAGGTCATTTAATGACCATTCAAATGACATATCAATCTAAAAGATCCATTTAGTAACGGCAAAGATATAGGTGTTTTTTTGAACAGATCTTTTAACAAAAAATTTTTTTTTAATCGATAACTAATAGAGTTCTCGATTTTTTGTTCGGCGAATCATGTTTTTTGTTGTTCTCTATCAGAAAACATCTTCAAATTGCGGCGCCCCAGAAATCGTAATCGTGCCCAGCTGTTCAAAAAGTAATGTTAAAATTGTACATTGAATTTAAACAAAACGTTCAAATGCTCTTTAAAATGGTTTAAAAGCAATTTATTTAACATTTGTGTGAATAACCTTATAAATTGGATTATGAGACACCCTTAAATTTCTTTGTGAATGATTTATTTTTCCAAACGCTTCCACGCAATTGTGAACAGCCATTATTTTACCATATCGAAAAAACTTTGTTTTAAATTTTTGTTTTGATTTTCATTTCACGTGTTTATACAAATACCAATTTAATTGCAATACCCTTAACTACTAAAATCATACCAATATGACACAAATTGTGATGCCTGGCGATCGTATCCAATCCGCAGAAGATTTGGCCAAATTAAAAACTGTCATACTTGGACCCGGTCTACGGCGAGTTGATGATAAAGTGGTTTCCTGTAAGGCTGGCACTCTAGTGCACAAAGAACCTAACACATTTTGGGTGGATAATTACCAAAAACGCTATGTTCCAGTACGTGGTGAGTCTGTGATCGGTGTTGTGACTTCCAAATCAGGTGACATCTTTCGCGTGGATATTGGCGCGCACGAACAGGCCTCATTGTCCTATCTAGCTTTTGAGGCAGCAACTAAAAAAAATCGTCCAGATGTTAATACTGGCGACTTGCTCTATGCACGTCTCATTGTAGCCAGCCGTGACTTGGAACCCGAATTAGTTTGTGTTAATTCTGTGGGCAAAAAAGGAAAATTGGGCGTCTTGGTAAATGGTTTTGTATTCAACTGCAGCCTGAACTTAGCACGCATGATATTGCGTGAAGATTGTCCGCTATTGCGTGCACTCACCAAAGAGATGCCTTTCGAGATTGCAGTGGGCCTTAATGGACGTATATGGATCAAGGCAAAGACAACTAGAGAGACGATAGCTTTGGGTAATGCGATACTCGCCGCAGAGAATGCAACGCACGAACAAATATCCAAAATATGTGAAAATATTGGAAATATATTATTTACGTGAAAAAGTGTTTTGGGAAGTTTAATTTTTTATTTATTGGAACCTTGTTGATTGTTTAAAGGTGAAGGTAAGTGGGGGTTTATGTGGTAATTTATAATTTCAAAACAGTAAAAAAGTGAATTTTTCAGTTTTTCGGAAATAAAACTTGAAATTTTTTAGTTCTTGGGTTGCGATTAAATAAGATTACGGTCGACTGTCACTTACAACCTTGGAATTTAACAGCAGGTTTTTTTTTAGTGTTAACGAAGAACCACTGATTTTGTTTTTATTAAGTTTTATGTACCCACTCGGAACTGCAATGCTGCTACTACTTGTTCTTAAAAGCCACATAACGACAAATAAGCTGAATTGGCTAAAATATAAGACTTTCTTGTTTCATGGAATATTATGCAAACTAATTTAAGATTCTTCTCTATTCTCATTTAAACCTATTTTTTTCATTAACTACCAATTTGTTTCCGTTAAACCATTTTCTTTGTGCTAGTGGCCAAAGTAGGTAGGTGGTAAGCGCTTGTAAGAATGATATCTCTGTCTACTGGGCCGTTAAAGAATGTACTGGAGTATCGTAAACAGCTGAACCGAACATTCTTATCATTTAGCGTTCAACTTAGACGATCATAAAATTCTTTGTAGTTGAGTTGAAAACTCTTATTTACTTTATTTGCAACTTTTTGTGTTTTCTTTATATAAGTTGCTTGTTTTCTGTGTCATAAAAACATTCTTCTCTATCATCAGTCGATTCGAAAATGGGTTTCCTTGAACTGCTTGCCGTAGGATTCTTGCTCTACTATATAATTAATATCCTGCTTTGGATACTGCTGGACTGCAATATTGAGTTGTGGTTTAAGGAGCGCTGTGGCCAACCCATCACAAGCTTGCGCGGTCAGGTCGTCTGGATAACCGGTGCCTCAAGCGGCATTGGCAGCGCCTTAGCTGTTAACTTGGCCAGACATGGTGTGCGTCTCGTGCTATCGGCGCGACGTAAAGAACAATTACAGGAAGTGCGTGCAGAGTGTCTGAAGCAGGCAATCGGTTTACTATCACCCGAGGATGTTCTTGTGTTGCCCATGGATATGCTCGAATTGAATAATCATCAGGCATGCTTCGATCAGGTGCTCGAGCATTTTGGTACACTCGATATTTTGGTCAACAACGCCGGGCGCTCGCAACGTGCTAGTTGGGAGGAGATTAATGTACAGGTTGATCGTGAGCTCTTTGAATTAGACGTGTTTGCAGTTATGCATCTATCGCGTATTGTTGTGCGTTATTTCATGCAGGAGAAAGGTGGTCGCGGTCATCTAGCGGTTACATCGAGCGTTGCCGGCATCATTCCAGTTCCTTTCTCAGCTACTTACTGTGCTGCCAAGCATGCACTGAGCGCCTACTTAGCTGCTCTCAAGATTGAACAGCCAACAATTGACGTGACTAATTTTGCACCTGGTCCAATTGCCACTAATTTTCTACAGGAAGCTTTTACGGCGCAACCACATGAAAAAGTTGGCAAAAGCACGCAAAATGATGGCAATCGCATGACGGCAGACCGCTGTGGGCAACTATTTGCTATTGCGCTGGCGAACAAAACTTTACTGGCGTGGTGCGGAAATTTTCCAGTGATGCCACTGACCTATGTTGCACAATATCCGGCATTGGGAAAAATAGTGCTCAAGAAGATGGGCAAAAAGATGATGATGAAAATACGCGAAGGCAAGTAATTTTACCATAAAAATTACATGGAAATGTCACAGAATTTATTAACAAGCGGATGAATTTATCCAGGCCATATTATAAAGGACTTTTCACTAGTTTTACTATATTTTCTTTAAAAGTTTCTTATCTTAAAGTATAAATAAAAATGCTACTAAAATGGGGTTAGCTATTATTGGGGTTTCCTTTGATGGCTTCCTTAATATGTGTTGGCAGTTTAATGCGTTTTCTTTTCGGCTTTGCGATGGTGACGCTCTGTGTATTGACGTCGCTTATGTTATTTTGCTGGTGTTTATCTGAAGTTTTTATTTTTTTGCTTTTCTTACACGACAGTGGATTGGGATTTTTTCGACCTTTGTGCTTTTTTTTATTATCACCAGATTCCGGAGACTCAGTTTGAAGACCTTGTGTTTTCTTCATGAAATCAATACGTTTCTCAAGCTTTTCGGGCAATAAATTTTGTGACTTTTTTAGCACATATTTCTTAGATGCATCTGAAGGTCCTTCCAACACTGGTGTAGCTTTATGTAAATATATTAAACAGCGGCCGGGTACTTTCCGCAAACTGGCCTGCAAGGCGCGATCCTGTGAAGCGACAATGTAGCGACTTTCTTTAGTCTGTAAAGATAAAATACTAATTGTTGTAAACTTTAGCTAAGGAAAGGTTAATTATAATTCTACCATTGATTTTATGCAATCAGCTGCTGACACTGGTTTGCCTTCATGCCCACATTTATGCACAAAGAACTGCTTAACAATCATTGTGGCACCCGTCAGTGGTGCACCCAAAGACTCTGCCTCCAATATAATGCATTGTGTGGTTAGCAGCTTGGCTTGCGTTTGAAAGAATCTCTTCAGCTGCTCTTCGACGATAACTTTATGCTAAAATACAGATTGAACATTTCTGAGATATGACCATAGCTGAGATTGTTTACCTGTAGTGCTGCCTGACAAAATGTCGCATCTATAAGCAGTTGATATGGCTCACGGTAGCTAAAATTAGTGGCGAAGAAGCTAAGAATTTTTTGAGTTTTTTTAGAACGTGTTATTTTCATTTTGCTTATCAAATAAGCAAATTAATTAACAGTTTCAGCAAAACAGAAACATACAAAATAAGTAAACACTTGTTTGCACGTTTTAGGTGTATTCACAATTGATTTCCTAATGGGAGAAGAGTTCAGGTTATGGTGATGCCAACTTATTTTTAAGTTTTAAATAACGTTATGGTCGTGTGTTCAAAAGTGCTTGCTTACGAATTGCGGTAGACCCGGATTCAAACCAGAGAACAACTTGAGTGCATTCAAATGGCGATTTGAATATCTCGTCAAAATACGAGCTACGAATGTTAATTCTGCATTAAAGTTAATGCCCAAATACATGTACCAATCGCTGTGATACGAATGCCGTAGAGTACGAGCGATGACGAATACAAATGCTTGCGAAACATGAGTAGCCCTAACCAAAATAGACGATTTGCTCCGTAACGAGCGACGACGAAAATGTTCGCTTAAATGCAATTCAATGTTGTTGCCCAAAATAAGCTTAACGGTAACACATCGAAACTGAACGAAACGGTTTGACGAGACGTTTTGTTCCGTAAGAACCGAACTTTAAGCGTTTCAACTCGTCAGCAATAATAGTGCAGAGTATTTTTACAACAAGTTTCGTTACATTTTTATCAATTAGTGCAAGAAACAATATTTTAATGAATTAATAGCCATAGTTAGGAATGAACAAGGCATTAATATGCATTTGAAACAGTTGGCAGCTGGCCAGCCAAAACGAGTTCAAGAACGTTTCATTTTGGGTTAAATGTCAAAACTGACGTAACGAGTGTAAACGCTCGTCGAGTTGCAATAGTCTCGTTTCGTCTATTTTGGTTAGGGATAATGTCCGACGAAGCTAGACGTTCGCAACATTCGCCAAAAGCAACAAATATTCTTGCTTTTATGTTTATTCGCAGCAAGGAAAAAATGTTAACTGCAGTCTGTAGCAGCAATCACCAGCGCCTAATTCTTTCCACTAGAGCTTCAGCTCAAACACGTGTTTCGAACTACGAGAACGAGATAGGCCAAAAATAACTTTTTTACGGATTTCTAAAGGAGATAGTATTATCGAGACGTGTAGATAGAGGGGTCGCACTATACCAAAATATTGCACCAAAATTATTAAAAAAAAAAAAACAGAAAAAGCGGGATATCTCGAAAACGGAGCGAGATAGGCCAAAAATAATCACTTTTTACGGATTTCTATGGGGAAAGATATTATCGAGAAGCGTAGGTAGAGGGCGTCACACAATATCAAAATATTGCACCAAAAATATTTAAAAAATAAATTTAAAAAAATTAAAAAAAACAGGATAGGCCAAAAAAAACCACTTTTTACCTAGAGTTCAAAAAACTATGAAAAGCAGCAGCGAACACTCGAGCTTCCATGTATTTTTTTTTGCGATTGTGGCTGACGACGGTTGTTATTCGAGTGGCAAAAAATGACGAATGGTCTCATGCAAACATTTGTTTTTCAATAGGAATAAGTTGTTCTGATAAACATGCCATTAAAAGTTTCGTTATAATATTATTAATAATACACGGTTATTGTAAAAATGTGACCATATAATAATAATAATAATAATAAAAGCGGTCCCTTTAATGGTTTTTTCCACAAAAGTAAAAAGTTTCCAACCATATTTATTTATTTGAGTAGTTTTAATTAAATGAAACGGATGCTAATAATAAATTATATACTACATTTGTATGAAACTAATTTCGTTATATACCGGATTTTGTATGTTTAAATTTTCTTAAAAGAACATCAATAAGGTGAACCTATTGTCGAGACTCTCATTCTCGCAAAGATAGTAAGTGTGACTCACTTAAAGACGATGTTGAAGCCAATGAATGTATGATTTATTTGCTATTCTATCTTTCTTTCTTTGAAGAAACAGTGCTAAAAAATTCATTATGCCACGTTTTCATACCATCTTCTTTGATTTTATCCTATCTCATATCAAAAACTTTTGCTATAATGAGCGAGAAGGATATATATCATTCTTACTATAAAAGCTTTACATAAGGTTATATTTGTTAATAAATCAAAAATAAATTTATATATCAAAACTTAAGAACTTCTTATGTAAATACATATTAAAGCGACATTTGGTGTCGTAGAGGTACTAACAGCAACAGCAGCTAAAGCAGAAAACTTTTTTGTCAGATACGGCTTATTACCTTTGAAACTAATTTTTCAAGAGTTGCAACGTATTTTTACCAGCAGCAGTAACAAGACTGAGGTTGATGATTCTGAACTGCGGAGATAGTACATGTGCTAAGTTGGGTGATAAAATTGGGATGGCTGTAGCGGTGATATCAGAAGCAGCAGCTGTAACATTGAGGTTACCTTTCCGACCATGCTTAGAGTATACCTTGAGGCAGGTCTTTAACTAAATTTAAGCTTCCCGCTTCTACGTTGTGATTGAAAATT
The DNA here is from genome assembly GCA_958299015.1 of Tetanocera ferruginea. Taxonomy (NCBI): domain Eukaryota; kingdom Metazoa; phylum Arthropoda; class Insecta; order Diptera; family Sciomyzidae; genus Tetanocera; species Tetanocera ferruginea. Next base: position 148,516,189 of record OY282641.1, read on the forward strand.
AAGTTCTTATAATTTTATTTAATTTCTTATAGGACAAGCTTAATTTTGAAGAAAACTTGATATTTAACGCTTTTTTCTATTAGTTTAAACCACTTTCGGAGCTTAATATGCAGGTTTCTATAGATGTGACCTTAAAGAGTGAGACAATTACAAAAAACCTGTACCTCATAATAGTTTCTATACAGTTTAAAAAATTTCAAAAATAAATTCATACCTATCAGCGGATTTTTACAATTTATCCGGTTTGAATTGCCAAACATATCCGATCGGTATGAAATCAGAAAGGCAAAGAAGTAGACCAACGTTGAAATCACATAATCATTCCGAAGATTAAAAGCGAAAATCTATAATAAATAGTCATGTTCGTGAAAACGATTTCTTGGAGCATCGATGTTAAAGCGTGTTCATTCGACTTTATTAAAATTGAAATGAGCTAAATAGATCTCCAAGCATGTCCTCCATTTTATGCGTTATAATATGTTGTGAGTCACAACTTGTGACCCTTTTGAATAAATAAATATTTCAAAAATATTTTTTCGCATAACAAAAAATACACAATTCGGTGTTAAAATCATCATTTTGCGTATTTAAAACAAACATCTAAAAGGGTTTAAGACAAACATCCTATCGGATATTAACCATGTTAAAACTGAGTTAAATTCGCAATAAAAACGATAGAATAAAAACTTTTTCAAGCTATGAGGCGATATTTGGGATAGATGGCAAACATAATTTTATTTAATTAATATAGGTTTCAACTGGTATTTGACATATATAAAAAGGCGAAATCAAATCCATCCAAAAAAAGAGCCGCTTTTAAAAAAATAAATAACAATACATACACAGAATTGTTCCTTCCATTGAATTGTATTCTTTCATTGTTTTATTCTTAAATTATTTAACTCTTAAATTTTAAAATCGAATCAAACATCTGTTCAACATATAAATGCGCTCTACTCCGGTTTTGAGCAAGTTGGGATAAATAGCAACTTTGATAAATTTGACTTTAATAATTTATTAACGATTGTGAACATGTTTTATTGTGAACACTTGCACTTAGCAAATATATTTTTTAGCTTTCCTAGACTTATCTCTTTCACACTTGTATGTTTTAGAGCTACGTTTAAATTGTGGAAATTAAACACAAAATCAAGCCGGCTTTCACCTTGACAGAAGGTCATAGCGAAAACAACCCCAATTACAGCAACAAAATACACATAAACAACACATGCCGGTTTTCCCCCACACGGTGCCCCCATCAACGTGTGTGTGTGTTGTGCGCATGTCCCCAACTGGAGAATAGTGCAAAAATATAATAAAGACCACCACAAACGAAGCCAAGACAAAAAAGACACGATGATGATAACCACGAAAGCCAGTTTAGTTTTTCTGCACACAGTCATTCGTCGTCCGTCGTCGTCGATATTTGGTGCAAAATCTTCTATACAATTCTTGAATATAGTTAAACGCCTCAAGTAAGTGCAAATATATATTTAAATAATTGGAAGATTTTGTTTTTTTTCTTTTTTTTCTGTTATTACATTGCAAATATGTTGACAATTACAACAATAAAAGGAATAATACGAAAACAAGTGAAAGCTAAAAGGCAGTAATTAATTGAACTGAGCTTTCGTTAGATAACAATTTAGAATTTTTTGAAGGATTTTCTTTGGTTTTTTGTTTAAAATGAGTAAATTTTTATAATATATTATTTTTTGCCAAAGATAAGATAAAGTAGTGCTGCAATAAGCAGTCTTTAACAGTTTTGCTTTTCGAGTATAACTTTTGGCTAAGTTAATATTACTTTGACCTTTACAATGTGCGTAGAGGTCGTTGTGTAGAAATTTTCCGTTTGTTGTAGGGGGTAAAATTTTTGTAAGTACATCATTAGAAATTGTATTAATTTCATGTTTTAACTTTTGATTTCAAGATTTTTTTGGATTTCGACATTTATAAACTTTTCACTGCTTTGGATTGTTTTCAATCAACGCCATTTTTTTACTGTAACCGAATTGTCTATAGTTCAACTTTAATTAGCGAGCTTTAATTTAACTTAAAATTGCAAAACAACCACAGTTAAAAATTAACTTAAAATTAACCAACAGATTGTTATTGAACTCAGATTTTAAGAAAATTGGGCGTGGTAGCATTTAGCTTAACAAGTGCAAAGAAGAGCCTTCTGGAATTTATGAAATACCACTACTTATTTTTCATTCTTTTAAAATTCACTGCAAAAAATCTCAAAAACCTTGTATCCTTTCTTCCACACCCTTTTCTAGCTCAAACATGCCAATCAAGTCTATTTTCGCCCGTCAAATCTTCGACTCCCGTGGTAATCCCACCGTTGAAGTTGATCTCTGCACTGAGTTGGGTCTCTTCCGTGCTGCCGTTCCCTCTGGTGCCTCCACTGGTGTGCATGAGGCTTTGGAGTTGCGCGATGAGGAGAAGAACAACTATCATGGCAAGGGTGTGAAGAAGGCTGTTGATCATATCAACAAGAGCCTCGCTCCTGAGGTCTTGAAGGCCGGTTTAGAAGTCACCGATCAGGAAGGTATTGACAACTTTATGCTAAAGCTCGACGGCACAGAGAACAAATCCAAGTTCGGCGCCAACGCTATTCTTGGCATCTCCTTGGCTGTCTGCAAGGCTGGCGCTGCCAAGAAGGGTGTCCCACTCTACCAACACATTGCCGATTTGGCTGGCAACAAGGACATCATTTTGCCCGTGCCCGCTTTCAACGTCATCAACGGTGGCAGTCACGCTGGCAACAAGTTGGCCATGCAGGAATTCATGATTTTGCCAACTGGTGCCACCAGCTTCACTGAGGCCATGAAAATCGGCTCTGAGGTATACCATCACTTGAAGAAGGTTATCAAGGATAAGTTCGGTTTGGATGCTACCGCCGTCGGTGATGAAGGTGGCTTTGCGCCCAACATTCAGTCAAACAAGGAGGCTTTGTGCCTGATTCAGGATGCCATCGCCAAGGGTGGTTTCACCGGCAGAGTGAGTTTCACTTGAACAAAAACTTAACTATTTCTATTATTCTAAACTCCTCTCTATCTTTTATACCTTAGGTTGAAATCGGCATGGACGTTGCTGCTTCCGAATTCTACAAGGAAGGTCTTTACGATTTGGACTTCAAGAACGCCGCCAGCGATAAATCCCAGTGGTTGTCGCCTGAAAAACTCACCAACTTGTATCAGGAATTCATCAAGGACTTCCCCATTGTCTCGATTGAGGATCCCTTCGATCAGGATGATTGGAGTGCCTGGAGCCACATGACTGCCGCCACACCCATTCAAATTGTTGGCGATGACTTGACCGTGACAAATCCCAAGCGTATTCAAACCGCTGTTGAGAAGAAGGCTTGCAACTGCCTCTTATTGAAGGTTAACCAAATCGGCACCGTCACCGAATCCATCAAGGCTCATCTGTTGGCCAAGAGCAACGGTTGGGGCACCATGGTTTCACATCGTTCCGGTGAAACTGAGGACACATTCATTGCTGACTTGGTTGTCGGTCTGTCGACAGGTCAAATCAAGACTGGCGCTCCATGCCGTTCTGAACGTTTAGCCAAGTACAATCAAATTCTTCGCATCGAAGAAGAGTTGGGCGCTGGTGCCAAATACGCTGGCAAATCGTTCAGAAAACCACAATAAATCTTTAGTTGGGATAGAGAGAGATACAACAGAACAAAACAATTACCAAACAACCACCTCAAATTCACAGTTTGTCTTGCATTGTGTGTTTGAACGATTTATTTGTGTGCAGAAAATAAAGCTGGCTATAGTTAACTTGTTTGCTAACACTTCCCTTTACTGCTGTTAAAAAATAAAAAAAAAAGACAAAAAGTCAGTGATCAGCACAAAGTTCTCACTATTTTATACTTTAATTGGCGTTTCTAGTAATTGTTATACTATTCAGACAAAATTGTTTATTATTAGTATTTAAGCTTTGTCCGCAGCATAACTGCGGATGCCGTTAAGATAACTACATAAAATTTATCCATGTTGAAAAGGTGAATTAATTTCAAAATAAAAATCATTTAAATTTATGTCTCAACTAATTTAATGTGTTATTATTAGAGAAGATATGGTACAAAATTTTCTTAGTGTAAAGAAAATTAGTTTTCTTAGCCAAATTGATTTTGGCACATATGCAGTCAAAAAGAAGTATGTATCCTTTTATGAGGTGTACCAATTTCAAGGAATTTGCGTATATCAATATCCTGGGTGCAAGCCCCGGTACTACCATGGCCATAACCATGACCATGGTTGGTTGGTTCGTTAGGATGGTGATACTGCTTACTAGTAGTATTCAATTACATCTGTTGCGTCTGGTGGTGTGAAGCGTCTAGAGGGTTGATATGCTAATCAGAGCCATCCAGTGGGGTTAAGGAATTGTAGAATGTTGTTGATTTCAGCAGTTGATAATCCATCTAGGTTGTTGAAGAATTTTTTAACTAGCGTGCTCATTCCAGATATTGCCAGAGTTGGGCAAACACGGTCCTTTTTTTGTGTAGATCTAAGGGGTGCAGGTGAGTGGGAACGTTTAGTACATCCGTTGGGCATGAGCGGATTACCCAGTAACACCGATGCACGCGAATCGCTTAATCCTTGCTAATTTCTTTACATTGTATGCTTTCTTTAGTGCTGGCTACCACTCTAGAGCCCCTACCCTAGTATCAGTGGGCGTACCACTGCTATATAAAGCCATATGAGTCTTTTTGCTTAATCCTTGCTAATTTCTTTACATTGTATGCTTTCTTTAGTGCTGGCTACCACTCTAGAGCCCCTACCCTAGTATCAGTGGGCGTACCACTGCTATATAAAGCCATATGAGTCTTTTTGGTTTAAGACCCTATTTCTTTCTGAAAGTCCTTTTACAAGCGTAGAATATAATGTATACCTTTTTTGACCCTATGTTCAACATTGATCTTCCAATTGAGCTTTGAATCTGGTATAACTCTCAGATATTTCGCCCTGTTAGATAATGAGTGTTTGGTTGTTTAATTTCGGTAGGAAAGTATTGAATCGTGATTTTGTTGTGAAATAGTATCAGTTCCGTCTCACTAGGATTTATTGCAAGGCCGGCAGCCAATTTACTGAGTTTGTCCAAAGCTACTTCCAAAATCTCAGCGAGTGTGGGGGAGTCAACGCATTTTCTTCTACTTACAAGGGAGTCACGTTATCAAAAAAGTTGAAAAAATTGCTCTCATGTAAATTATCACAATTTGTCTTAAAATTTAATGGTTTTGGAACTCACTGCTTCGATTTCACAAAGTAAAAAAGAAGATTTCACACACCTCTTTCAGACACGTTTAATTAAATCTACCATCAGAATGAAAAATTAGCTGCAATTGGTATAAATTCTTTATTATTATTTTATTTAACCGCTCGATATTTTATAGATAGATTATTTAAAAACAATTTCAATAACTACTACTTCATCACATACGAGGATACGGTTCCAAAACTAAAGCTAATGATTAATGGTGGGGAAAAAAAAACAAATTATTAGGTACTTAATTATTGAGCTAAACAAAAAATAATCGAAGTAGATTAATATTTTTTAAAAACATGATAAACGAATGATTAGCAAAGTAAGTAATCAACAAAAAAAGTTCTTTAGAAAATGATGAAAATTCAAATTTAAATTAGGAAAAAAAATTACATAGTAAATGTATGCTCTTAAAGCTTAAAAACTAAGGCACAGAATTCGTAGCAATTGCAATGGGCCATGTTGTTGGCCCCTTGAGAACGATATCCTCTAGCAGCTGCTTGATTCTTATGAAACGACGTTTAAACTCCAAGCCACAACCTTTGGAAAGACGGAAATCTATCAGTATTTTTCCATCCATTTCGATGATGTGAGCTTTGAATACCAAACGCAGCTTTCGTCGATCTATGGTAGAGATGGTTACAATACCATCATCGTTTATCTTGCAGGTATAGCCCAAACGATCGATAGTGGCGCTGAGACGTTTGATAGTGTCATCCCAGCGTGTGGACACAAAGAAGCGTGTCATACGTCGCACCAAGCGCTGGAAGACATTCTGCGAAGCCGATTGAGTTTGATTCATTTGAGTGCAAAGCAGCAGATCATCGAGTAGTGCTGGCTGTGAGAAACTGAAGTTCAAGCGAGCCTCCTGGGCGGCAGGATAATGATCGGTATTATTGTTATGCTCCAAATTAACAACGGGCATCGGCTGGGAGCAGTAATTTCGTGATATAGCATCATCCAAATTGCGGCTAAGCTGCATGTTCGAGTGCTGACGTTGTCGTTTCGCTTTAGGCGAGCGTATTTCAAGAGCGGCCGCAGAGTCAACAAGATCGCAGGAACGTTCTGCAATGTAAAATTTAAATAAAACTTGTGTGAGTAGTTTGTTATTTTCAGAAACTGCATGAAAATATATAACATAAAATAATATTAAAAAAAAAAAAAACCAAACAACAAAAGACATGAAAGAAAAGCAAAAATCATTTGGTTTTTGGTAATAAAGCTCTATGGAAGTTGCAATTAAACCATACAGCTAAAATCACCAAAGAACAAATAATAGTGCAAAATCATACAAAAAAAAAAACAAAGTAAATTAAATAAAAAAACAAACACAAAGTAATGCAAATAAAACACTTTCAATTCCTATTCAGGCATTATTTTTTTATTATTTAGTAGTTTAAGCCAAATCCTCAATGCTTTGGTAATCTAGCTTTATGAAGTAATCAAGTCTATCATACAGCTAAAGCGCCAAAGCGATGAAAATGAGCAGAGGGCGGCACAAGTACGTACGTAGGAATTGTTATTAAAAGGAGCATAAAATATGGATATAAACGTTCGGGCTTTGAGATGCAGGGAATATTCGATTGATATAAGCCATACTCACCGCTTGTTGCACGTACGTTGACAGCGAATTAAACTTTCATTTAGGCACAGAGTGTCTCTCAAAGTATTTAAAGACAATTGAGAGTCACTAAGTACCTGAACAAATGTTCATCATTACAGCACAAGATGGTTATTTTTTTTTTCAAAATATGAACACACACACAAATAATGACACAAGAACAGAAGAGCTGCGTGTTGGACTTACCATGATCTACGAACTGCATGTTGCACCATTTGTGATCGAGTATTTTATCCAAGGCCATGCGATATGTTGGATTCGTGCCCAGCACCTTGCGTAGTAGCGATATTGCTAATGTGTCCAATTTACTCCAGGGTGTAACAGTTGTCCAATAATCATTTTCTTTCCAGTTAATAAACTCTTGGCAATTTGTCGAAGGCTGATCCCAGGGCAGTTCTAAAAGATAGAAACGTTCATTCAGATAAGAAGGGGGTGGATCATACAAAGAGCTCATTTTAATCCTATGGAACGGACAGCTTAATTTTAAACATGATGCTTAAAAATATTTTTTACATTTAATTTATTTTTCATATATTTACACTTGTTTTTAACAATTTTCGTGTGCATTTATGTTGGAGTTTATGTTTTCTTTTATATCAGTTGTACTCACGAAAGTCAATGTAAGAGCTTAAATATAAAAATACGAAGACATACTTAAATTTTTGCTTAAAACTAGAGTTAAAATTTATTTACGTTCTTCGAAAAGCACGTAAGCACGGAAATTTAAATTCAGTTGAGTTCTTTTTTGAAAACTCGAATACGAAATACACGTGCAGTTACAAAAGTACGTGTACACTGGTTCACAGGTTTATGAAATCAAATTTTTATGACTTCACATATCAGCTAATAACCTAAGACTTGAAGTTTCATAGGAACAATTTTGTGTCGACAAGGAATAACAGCTAAACTCATTTTACAAATTTCGGAAGAGCATTTTTCAGATGAAAATTACTCCTTAATATCAGGATACCCTTTGTTTAGATTTGATGGCCTCAAACATTTAATTTGCAAGATACAACCATAAAAATTTGAGTATTAGTGATTTTCGTTGCGAAAAAAAAAGCAAAGAAATTACTAACTTTATTTTGTCCTAACTCGACTTTCAATATGCTTGGACCGCAATTTGTGTTGTTAGGACTAAATGACTACAATTGCATATATTTGTACGGACAAAGAATCGACTTGAACATTTTAAAATTTATACTTGTCACATTTGTGAAAAATGTCGAAAGTGACAAGTTCTGCATTCAAATAAATCGGATGTGAAACATGATATAATTACTCCAAGGTAGTAGGTCTGTTCCCGTACTTTTTGGACTAAAAATGGTAAAACTGTCAAAAGTCGGAGATTGAGAAAAAATCTTTCGAAAATAGAGAAAAACACAAAAAAGTACAGGAACGCTTCTTGGACTAAAATTGTAAAAACTGTCAAATAAGATAGTATGTCCAGCATTGCCTCGATGTGGAGCATCGGCATTGCAGATGAAGTGCCTTAGATGTTTACTAATATTTAAATTAATTCTCAATTTAAGAATTTATATTCGTTTTTACACATTTTCCCATTTTTCTGGGTACCATTTTAATAGTTTCAAAGAAGTTTTGATGTATCGCAATTTCTTTGCTAACTTGTAAACAGCTGATTTAAAGCTGTTTGACACTTTTACCATTTTTACCCGAAGAAATTTCTCGGACTAAAACTTGCAACTTTTGACAAGGAGGGGAAATGTTTTACTCTCTCGATTGCACTCTCTTTTACCATTTTTTCGTGTACGGGAACGCTTCTCGGACTAAAACTGGTAAAAACTGGTAAATTGGACTAAAACTTTAGAATACAGGAACAGACCTAGTATTGACGTTCCTGTTGGAAACAGACGTTTGTCAAAAATATAACAAGAAAGAGAGCACTCACAATCCGTCATAGCATACAATTAATTTTCACTGGTCACATTCAGCGTACCCAACAGTTGCCAACTGCTAAGTCGAAACATGATGCACATAAATATGAAGTTGCGCATTCAAATGCATTTAAAAATAAAAAATTTTTAATTTGTCGGTAAAATTTCCATTCGTATTTGATACAAAGCTTGATATTTCATAAAATTGACAATTTTTCTGAAACTTCAATACCGATAATAGCGCTCCCCGATGTGTTGCTGTCACAACAGTTGACACAGCTGAATGTGGCCAACGAATATAACAACGAACAGCTGTTTTTGACAAGGGTTCGTTTACTTGTAGCTGAGAGAATCAACATTTGTCAATACTACCTGGTAAAATTATTCTATCATGGATGTGAAACCAGTTTTAGTCGAATAAGCTTAATAGCAGGGATATTTATTCCAACTTTTGCATTCCGGCAGTTATTTGTCTTAATTTGGATGTACATTTTCTCAGACAAAAAACTATTACTTTTGTGATTAGTAAAGATCAGATGCTGGTGTTTGTGGTGTCTTAATAATTTTGGTTCTCTAAAGTAGAATGCCAATGTATGGAAATGACAAGAATTTCTCTTACAAGTCCTCTCATAATCTTAGACCGGCTGAAAGTACGCAGGAAGTTGGCACAAAACAAATCAGAAACCAGAACGAGTCACCATCGCTCAATAAATCATCTACAAGATGTATCATCAACATTAATATCTCAACTAATAATTAATAACTTCAAAAGTCTTATATGATTCTTATCAAATAAAAATAATAAGAGTATCTTCTGGCTCATTATAATGTATATTTAGTTAAACTAGAGTTAGTCAGTGGTCGAAATTCGACCTTTTCGCATACAAATTGATTCGATACAAAATTAATGCCAAAAATAAATGTTTTTCATAAAAGTTTGATATTCCCTCATTATTTGCTCGTGTGCCAAGCAACGTAACCAAACGTCATACCACAATAAGTGAAGTTATTCATCATTTCACATTTACATCATTTGAGCAGTTCAAAGCAGGTGAATTTCTTTAAAAAATGTTCGGTTTTACGCCTATTTATATACTTCAGACTGTTAAACTATTGGTTATAAATTTTCTCTGATCGTAAGTTTCGAACACTTGTCCTCGTAAGTTTCGAACTATTGGCAGAATTGAAATGTAGGTCAATTAACTATAAATCGTTACCTTTGCGCCGCAAACGTGAACTAATTAAATAGCGACTCGACTCGAGAAACAAACTTTTTGCAAAGAAGGTTTTTACAGTAGCTTTCGAATATGAAGTCGTGAGAGTAGAAAACATATTAAATATGTTCCATTTTTTCGCCATATTTTTTTCACAAATATTTTGTGGTCAAAATTCTTCAAATAAAAATGAGCATTGAGTAATTTTGCTTCAAATATTTGGGAAAGGTTATCACATAAAATAATTGCTTACAGCGACAAATTTTGATTATTAATTAATCAAATTAATTATTAATTTATATTAATTTCAATATTTTGAAAACATTTTATCATAAGACTTTTCTATCCCATAATTAGGGAAAAAACACTTATTTTCTAAATAGAAAACTTATAAACATAACTTATTTTTTGTTAGCTTCTTATACATTTACAGCGCTTAGCAAACAAAACTAAACAAACAATATAAAAATGTTAAAATCTAAAAAAAAAAAGATATATATATATAAAAAAACAAAGGCAAGTTATAATGTAAATAATAAATAAATGTGCAGCAAGCAATTTAAGCTGGAGCTTTGGTATAAAAGCTTTAGATATTGCAAATATAAAATCTACAGCTAGAATACCAAAGAATCAGCAAAAATATGGGTGATGATGTTAAATGCAATTCTTGTTGCGCTAGTGTTAATACATAAATAATTAATATGAGTGACTTTTGAACGAACGAACAATTGATGCAACGAGCTCCTGTACAGTGATAACTTTTCGATGCTGATGCTGCTGTTGCTGTCAACAGCCAGCTGCCATTCAGCCAGCAGTGCGTGCGAGCAGACATGCAATTTTTTGCATTGCAAGGCAAGGCGTTAAATAAAAAGTTAATTTCCAGTTTAGTTCAAGACAATACAAAATAAAACAAACATTAATGAATAAAAATAAAAACTTAAGCTACAAAGTGCAAAACAAAAATGCAAGCACAAACAACAAAACGGTAACAACAGCAAACAAAACAAATGGATAGAAAACGAAAAAGTTTGACTTACCACCAGCTAACATAGCAACTAAAATAATGCCACAGGACCAAATATCAGCGGGCTGTGCATGATAGGGCTTGACTAGAACTTCGGGTGCAACATAGGGCAGCGTACCACAACGTTTGTCCAACAGGCGTTCTTTACCCTTGCATCTACCATAACGAGCGGAACATGTAAGAAAGGTTAAAAATCATATTATTTTTTTTATAAATTCCATTTAAATTTATTTTAGCTATGTATCAATTTAAGTTTAATGTACCTAATACCTAAACATGGTCGCCATTCCAAAATCTGAAATTTTTATATTATCATGTTCATCAAGCAGCAAATTTTCTGGCTTCAAATCCCGATGTGCAATACCGCGCTGGTGTAGGTACTGCACACCGGAAAGTAGTTGGGTAAAATAACGCTGTGCCTCATGTTGTGGCATACCAACATCGGGTTCTGCAAATAAAAAAACACAACAAACATTAAAATGAATTGCAAGTAAACAAACCTAATAAACTAGCAAATTAATATTGGTTTTTTTTTTTCAATTTTTAAATTATAGGGTAATAAATGTAATGCTTTAAGGCAGCAAAATCAAATTAAATAGTAATTGAGAAGTAGATGTTCATTTGTCGCCAAGCTAACAATTTGCAGGATACACACACAAGTCATGGCTAACAGCAACTCATAAATATAACGAACTATATATTTGTAGTGCAAAAATTGTGCACACAAATTCACAAACAGAGAAATGTTGAAATGAACGAAACAAGAAATTTAAACAAACGTTCCGACAGGATTCTAACAACTGATGGTTAACTCGGGTGGAAGGTGTCGCGCAACGACACACCAACACGTGCATGCAACAAATAACGAACGAACAAATTCATGTAGCAGAAAAGCAATAAAAATCAGGCAGCAAACGACAAGTACAACCCGGCAAAACTCAACAAAATAACTAACCAACCAACTGATGGGCTAATAACTGTTATGTCCAAATAACAAATACAAACTGACATTATCCGTAGAGACAGGCGAGAGATGGAAGTTTGTTTGTCAGCAGCAAATGCAATCAGCACATTTATGAAAAATTAAACGCATAGACAGACAGATAAACCAACTACCAACTGCGGACATTTTCGATATATATATATAGGTACATTTGAAGTGATATAAATCTTAATCTCGTTGATATTTTGAAAAAGACAAGCAGATGGTTATGGTTTTAAAATTGTGCAAATGTCATGGCGTTCAACAAATGGTTTTATTTTTTTCTAGTTGTCTTTCTTTCTTACCTGTCCTTTTTGCATTTGTAAATTTTGTGTTTGTTCAGGTCCATAACTATGTGCAGTTTCATTTTGACCTTTCATAACCATAAAACATACCCTTTTTGGTTGCTAGGTAGAAAGTTTTTTCTTTTTGTATGAGTTGAGAATGCGTTTGCATTTCGATGATGCATTATTTTGCTGATTCAGTTGCACAAAAATTCAACCGGTACTACGTACAAAGGTGATTTTTTCTTAGAAGCAATGTAGCTAGCTTGTTTCTGACAAATCGCACAAAAGAAATAAAACACATGTGAAAACATGCTAAGTACTTAAAAAAAAGGTGTATGTATGGTTGAAATTATAACCTATTTAATTTACTTTACTTTAAATTTACAAAGCAAACATTTCTATATTTCTATAAATTTTTTTTTAACTAAAAATAAAAAGTTATACATAATTATATTTATAAATAATTGTTAATTTTCTCAACAAAATTAATTGCTTAAATTTTCTCAACATAAAATTTAATATCAATCTGACTTGTATATAATTTATATAATGCCATATTCGAGAAACAGGTGAACTAATTTTTTATTGTTTTTTTTCTTAAAATAAGACACTTCATTATTGATTGTTGGCATTATTTTAACTATATAAATTAGAAAATTAGAAAAGACAGTTTTGTTGCTACTTTTGATTCAAAAATATCGATCCCTCAAATATAAATAAGTACTCAAAAAAATTTACTTGCGCACATTTTTATAAATAATACAATAAAAAATTTCGAAGACATGTCCGTAGAGGACAGTTCCATCCTGTTTTGGGTACGAGAAATCTAACTGCATCATTCGTTTTTAAGTTTTCGACACGCATTCATACAAAATTTTTTGTTTAAAATGTTGCCTTCCAGGGAGCTGTTCAGGTTAAAACCCATCCTAAATTGTATGGGTTGTAACTTGTATGTGGTAGGTTTTTCCTCTTGTACGTGGGTACTTACAAAAGTTCGCTTAGTTGTTGTCATATTATAAGTTTTTAATAAATCAAAAATTACATACTGTTTGTTATAATCTTACGATATATATCACTCTAATTTTCAGAAAGATCGGTCAATATGGAAACAAGAAAACGTAAAATTAGTGAAGCGGTGTCAGTGGATATCTCTGTGCCAACGCAGCAAGAAATTCGGTTTGTTATTCTTTTTGGATTTCGGCGTAAGCTCAAGCCTGTGGAAATATTTAGTGAATGCCAAACAGCGTTTGGAGTGTATGCGCCATCCTTTTTGACTATTTCAAAGTGCTTCCGGAGATTCCACACCGGTCATTTTTCTGTGGAGGACCAACCTCGAAAAGGCCGTCCAAAATCTGCGACTGACGATATAAGTATAGCGCTGGTGAAGTCTAAAATTGACGAAGATCCAAGACTGACACAGGAAATGATTGCTGAAGAACTGGGCTTGAATGCCATGTATGCTGTATCGCGAATATTAAAAAATAATCTTGGATACACGAAAAAACCTGCACGATGGGTTCCTAGAATTTTATTTGAAGCTCAAAAAGAGGCATGTGTGCGTTTAGCTCAATATTTTCTTGACAAATTCAAAAACGGAAAGTATTCCACTTTTCAGAAAATTGTAACAGGTGATGAAGCATGGTTTTACAAGTACGACCTGAAACCAAACAACAAAGCATGGTATGGAGCCAAGAAGGTGCAAATCCACCAAAAAATCCATCCGAAAAGCCGATTTTGAAGACTGTTTTTTGGGGGTCTTTGTATCTCTTTGATGGATAAAATCTTCATGTTTACATTATTCAAGAGTGTTCTTAACCCTAGAAACCTAGAAACAAATGATACAAATATATACATATATATTTTTTTTTTATTTATGAGTTCATTTTAAAAAGGAATTACAAAAAATTAAGTACAAAAATCACAGTTGACATAAATTCATGTTTTAAAAACCTTCCCACAAAAAAAACAGGCACATTTAATTTGAAATGGGGTGCCTACGCACCCCGTATGGGTTCTAGGGTTAAAATGAGGGAAATTTTCTTTTTTGAGAAATATTTTTGGAACTTGTTTCAGGACTTATGAAGTAATGTATGTTCCAAAGAAAATACCACGGTAATAAAAATAATCTTAATAATGTAAGAAAAATCAAAAACTTTAGACATCGGGTGTAGTCCATTAGCCTTCTAGTACGCATTTGACGGACTTCAGGTGAGCTATGGTCTTAAGTACCTGTGAAATGTTTGCCCTCAATAGCTTAGTCCGCTGATTTTGTTAATATCACATCAAAGCCAATATTGACAGCTAAAAGTCGAAATAAATTATTTTTTCACACTACTATTCCCGTGAATACAAAACTAATAGTAGTACTGGTGGTTTTGATTAAAAAAAAGCATCTGTAAGTAGCTACACCTATGTTCCATATAAAGGTGAAAGGTTCCGCGGCTCTTAAATTGCTCAATTGTCCTTTTTTTATCAGCCAGAACACATTGAAAGTAATCTTTGAATTTATCGAAGACCAATAAATAGAGCAATGTTCTCCTCTTCCATCTGTGAATTTTCAAGTGATTAAAAAGCGAATAGACGCATTACACAGAGCTGCGACACACATTGTGTTAAAAATTTGTAAAAAATTTTGAATGTGAAGTGAAAGATTTTAAGACGTTGCTCAATTCAAAAGGAACTCATTATTCTTTCATTATTTATACAATGAAATATAATGTAAAAATAAATTATAAAAAAATAAATTTGCCAATCAGACATTTTTTTTTTGGAGTTTCATATTTTTTTTTTTATTTTGATGGGGTGTTCAGTTCAACTCACGGACCAACAAATTGTTTTCCCAATTTCAGGCTTTACAGAAGAATGGTCATAATTTTTTTGTTTTTAAAGTAATCCAATCAGTTTCTTCAGCAAAGTTATAGCTAATGACATGCCCTTTCGAACGGTATAATAACGCGCAAAATATTAATTTCGAAATGAGCCCGAAAATGTTAGAGGTGTTCGTTCAACTAACGGACCTCAACCCTGCTTATTGCATGTTATAACTATTAGAAAAGAAGAAAGGTAAAAGCGTATAAAAAGGTCTGGCCGGAATATGAAGGCAGAAAGCCTAAAGGGCAGGCAAGCGCGGTACAATTTGCTCCATTGAATATTTAAAAATTTTCTTGACTGAAGTGAATCCAAACCATTTTTTTTTTTTGTCTAAAGGATATCTCGTTTATATGCAATTTTTGTGCTCCTAACCTCTATCACAAGCGTGATGTATTGAGCAATTGCCGAAGTGAGTTAAAACTTCATTATATTATATTATTTTTATATATATTACTGAAGCATCTTCGAATTAGAAAAAGAAAATATACCTAATTAAATTAATTGCGAAAGAAAAAGTGAAAGAGAATGGTAAAATAATTGGTAATTCATAAAAACATTGAGATCAAAACAAAAGTATACATCCATTAATGTAAGGTATTCAACGAAAGTAAAAAAAAAAAACTGCTGGTAACAAGATCAATGAATAAAGTGTACAATTTTAGAGGTCAGCTACTGTCTGAGTGTGATCCGGACATATTTGAGAAAAAATAAAAACCGCTAATATATGTAACAATTCCATTTTTTTGCAGACATCCATAAAAGAATCGAATTAAATATTTACAAAATGCACATAAATTAGAATAAAAAAATTTTATTTGAAGAAACTAAGCGTGAAATTCTATGCCTTCAACAGCAAATAAAAACAAAAATCTACACGACACAGGTAAAGAAGGATTTGTGAATTTGTATATTACAAGATAACTATCTATATAAATGCAAGATACAAACACATAAAGAAAAGTAGAAAGTAACTTAACTACTGCAAAAAAAAAAAAAAACACAAAGAAAAAGTGAATGCAAGTTTTCAATTTTGAATAGGATAATAACTATTTATTACTTGCAAAGAGCTTTGCGATATTTGGCTAGATGCTGCAATTTTTCATGAGCATATTAAAATAACTGCTATTTTGGCTTGTTTGAAAATCACAATAACGCACAAAAAAAGGTTTGAATTTGAAAGGTATTTATTTCTGTATTACCATATAAATTGATTGTTGTGAGCACACAAAAAAAACAACTTTTCAGTATCAAAAAGGTCTATAAACTAATTTATAAGATACTTCTATTTCACTTGGCAGAATTAATGAAATTTAATGAACTTATTTATTTATTATTCAGCTTACTTTTACAAATTTTACACATGATTTTGACCATTACTTTGTTTTCAGAAAAAATTTACTCGTGGTCAGAAAAATTCTATTAAGATGTATATCTAGACGACTCGTATCATTTTCACTATAATGCATATTGATTTTTTTTTGTTTTGCAAAACATTTTCAGCTCGTTGAATTTTAGTTTCTTTTTTTTTTTTAATTATTACTCACCAATTCTATCGAACAGTTCACCACCGGCTGCATATTCCAAAAAAATATACTCCACATCACCTTGCGAACGTTTGCCAAAATAACGCAATATATGTTGATCCTGTAGCATTTTCTGTATGCACACTTCCTTGCGTACGGATAGCACAGCATCCGGGTGCTTCTTTAAGTCGACCATTTTCATAGCAACAGCTTCACCGGTTTGACGATTTAACAACAGTTTTACCCTGATGAAACACAATGTAATGAGAACAAAACGATAAATGTATTTATTGCATGCATACGAGGAGAGTTCGAACAAATATTCGTTTTAGAGAGTGGGTAAAATTTAAATTAAGATAAGAAGAAAAAGCAGCAAACAACAAAAAAAAAAATGTGGTTTGAAAATATGTTGGTACAAAAATATACATAACTAAATACAAATATCTATATATATATATATATAAATATATAGCTTAACACAAAAAGAGAGTGTAAAAACGCGAGAGTTAGAGTGGAAGTTTGCAAGGAAATATGAGCAAGAAACAGCGGTGAAACGTGTTTGCAAATCAAGCACTAGATAAATCGAAGTATAGCGGCAACTAAAAGGCATGCGCAGAAAAATGTCTACAATCGGCAAAAAGCCGGAAGGAAGCGTTTCTAATGTATCCGCTTTACTGTTGAATGAAAACTCAATATTATGCATGCACCTTTAATGAAAAGAAATAAACTCAAAAGCGTTAGAATTGGTTGCTCATCATCTAAGAACTGAGCTATTTTTTAAACTAGGTAAAACAAACAAATTTTATTTTTACTCACTCTCCATAGGCACCCTCACCGAGTGTTTGCGCCAGTGTCCAACCTTCGACGAACTCACGATTGTTGGACATCGCTGATGTGACATTTTGTGATGCAGGAGGTTTTGTGTTTGTTAGCTGAATGGACGAAGTAGACATTTTAGCTATGCGGACTTGACAGATTGTGATCTGATCTTTTCAGATGCTTTTATTTGGTATAATTTTTCTCTTTGGCCTTCAACTCCAAGACAGCAGCATGCATGCTTGTTTCACAGAGCTGGAATGCTACTGACCGTTTGACGGTTTTGCACGAGTACCGTGAACACAGCAGCAGCACATTTATAGTCACCGAATTTGCACCTGCAACCAAGTGTGGGGTGGGTGGTGGTGGCGATGGTGGTGGTTATTGTGAAAGCTTTGAAGCCAAGGCAAAGTTGTTTTGCTAGCGATAAGAGCAATAATATCTGCAATGAGAAAAAAAAAATAAAATATCAATATTAATTACAAAAACTTATTTTTAGCACAGTATAGTAACAAAAATAAAAATAGAGGCAATTGAAAAACTTAAAGCTAGTCTTTGGCAACTTCACTAGTAAAAGTGTGTGTGTACTTCATCCTTTGGCATGGTCATGGTTGAAGTTATTGTTGCTAGGCATGCGCAGGCGTAGAAAAAAAGTACTCTTTCACATTTCAAGCAGTGGAGTGGAAGCAAATGAATGAGCTGGTATTATACACTCAAAAAAAAAAAAAACAAGAAATAATAAGACTTCATTGTGATAGCTTAACAAGAATTTTCTGGTGTAACATTTTTACTTATTATTATTATTATTAATAATTTATTTTTTATATTTATTTTTTTTATTTATTATATTTTTTATGTAATTATTTCAACAATTAGTTATTAATTTGAAAGAAGTTTTCTTTTTTTATTATTTTCTAGCTAGTTTTTATTAATTTTTCAAACTTGTTAACAATCTTATCCCGTGGCATGCAGGTTAAGTGAGTGGTTTAGCATGCTCGGAGTCCGAGTTCGATCCCCAGACGCGGCAAAAGTTTTTTTCAATAAAAAAATGTTTCTGATCTGTGACCACCTCTCTGCAGACAATGGCAAATCTCAGAGAGTAAATAATGCCATGTAAAGCTTCTTGAGAACATGAACTTTAGCCGTTGGGAGTCGGCATAAAACATGTAGGTCCAGTTCTCGGTTAATTGTGTGCAAACATTTAATAACACATACAACACAATTGATCATTAGAAGCTTGGTCAAAGTCCTTTCAAGGGCTGAAATGGCCAATTTGTGTTTTTAATTCAAAAAAATAAACAAAACTTCTGTAAAAGTATCATTCATCGCTTAAATGTGAAAGAAGAAATATCACTTATGACTCATTTGTGAATTTTTTCCAAAAAACTAAAATAAAAAGTTTCAACCCAAAAATGTTCTCCAAATCTAAACTCTCTGTTAAATGCGCTTTTGGCGCATCAAATGCAGCGATTGCTTTGGTTCAGTGGATTATTGCATTTATTTTTTTGTAATATTTTCAGCCTTTTGAAAAAACATTTTACCTTTTCCCAATACTTATTTCGAGTGTTTTTCTTTGGGTATACAAATCAAGAAAAATCATTAATAAATAAAGTTGAACAAGTTGAATTGTAGCAAACACGGAATATGACAAAAAGGAACATGACTGTATAGATGGTTGCTTGTTTCGTTGGTTGGAGTAGCTAGCTTGGCTGAAAAACTCCCATTTATTTTATGCGTACATTAAACTTAACGACTTTTTCGCATCCTCAGACGGGTCGTTAGTTGGTTCCTTTTATTTCATCTAGAGTTCGCTTGCTTGTGGTGTGTTTTAATTTCGTGACAAGATGCATGGGTTGTACCTACCTCCTCCTCTTGCGCGAATCTATGAGTGTTTTTATGTATGCATGTATGTACGTGTGTATTTTGAGGTACCTTTGCTTTTGTTTCTAGCAGCAGCGACGGCGCGCTATGGCTGCTGCTCAACAGGCCAATATTAAAACTTTTTTATTATATATTCAACAGAGAGTTGTTGGTGATGGTGATGATGGCGGCGGCTACGACGACAACGAAGACGATGACTTTGACGGTGGTGCGATCAAGTTGGGGTGGTAGTTATGGCATGTTACTGGTGTAACAGTGATGGCGCGAAAAAATGTGCAATAACACTGGCAAATAAGCTAGTTTATGCAATGAATGTCAGTAACGTGTCGTCTTATACTATGTTCACACTGAGATGAAATTAGCTAATTTCGAGCTTTTGTGTAATTTCGACTGAAATGATCTAAAAACTATGGTTATTTCCCATACAATTTGTTGATTTGGAAATTACCTCAAACAAGGTAATTTCGTTTAAATTACTCACGAAATTAGGCTAAAATGCACTGCAACCCTTAAATCTGAATATAGTGTGAATTAAACATACCCTTTTTTTGGCGTATTAACAATCTTGCTATCCATTCCAGCTGAGCCGCCAAAATTATACATGACACATGATAATGGCCACATTCAGATACTTTACTTTTTTGACCCTTCGGGTAGCAACCCATTCAGTGAAACTTGGGTGAGCAATGTTTTCAAGGAATTAAAGTTGTACAATTGATAAGATGTACGGTTATGTGCGAAATAGTTTTGCAAACTTACTTTGAGTAAAAATTTTCTATTTTTAATTGAACGTTTAAGATGGCAACTGTTGAGTATCCTGAATGTGGCCAATAATGAATTGACAAAAAAATAAATCAAACGTCAAACGAAATTATCCAAGCCCAGTGTGAACACTTTTGTACAATTTCGAAATTATCTCACGAAATTACCTAATTTGATCTCAGTGTGAACATAGTATTAGATAAAAATACGATGCTGAATCATCTAAGTTGGAGGCATGCAAATTCTACTTAATAAATGCAAGATTGAATAACGTATCAAGCAATAGAGTTTTGTCAAATAACTACCAAGCGTTGCTAATGATTGTTATATAAGAAATTTCAACTAAAAAACATATTTTAGTATTTTTAGTTTCCTTGTGGTCAAATTTGAAATTTAATAACCGAGACAGAATAATAGTTTATTCTGAAAAATAAAAACAAAAAAAAAATGTATTTTCTTCTGTTTTATTATATGTTTGTACACAATTGACCGAGAACTATACCTACAAGTTGTATGTCGACTCTGAACGGCTAATGTTCATGTTCTCAAGAAGTCTTAAATGGGAATGTTGTTAACTCTCTACTGTCATTCATGTTGTTTGCCAATGTCCACAGAGAGGTAATGAACGATCAGTAATGTATTGAAATGTAATGTATTTCTATTGAAAAAACTTTCTGCTGGACGTAAGGATAGGACTCAAGCTTTCTCAATTCATTGAACGATATTTTGAAATAAAATTCTAAATATTTGAACCGACACTTTTAGTTTTGTTTTTTTTTTTTCTCTAGTGTCATATGAAATCAAAAAAGCCCATAATTACCAAATTTCAAAATCGACTTTTTTGATTGATTATTATGCACAAGAGTGTTTTAACAATGTCAAAATTCAACGAATTGAAGTACGACCAATTTTCATACATAAACAACCCTGCAAGAAATGGATAACCGAAACTCCAACACAGTCACATACATTTTTATGTTTACGACCATAATTTGTGAAACAAGGGAATATTTAACATTGTGGCAAATGCATACGAAAAAGAGAAGGTATTATTATTAAAACGAATGTCAAATTTTCACATTCAAATAGTATTTAATAATTTCTTTTCACTGTGCGGCTCACGCACCAGCACTAGCAGCAGCATTCAGTTGCAACAGCACCAGAGCTAACACCAGCACTAGTACCAGCACTAGCACCAGCCCTCAGTTGCAACAGCACCAGCACTAGCTCTAACACCAGCACCAGTGTACTGAAAAAAAGAAAATTTATATAATAAATTTAAAACATTTGTTTTAATTAACCTAAGAAATGTATGAATTCTTATTTTAAAAAAATACGTTAGATAAAACTGATATTTACGTTTTATCTAACGGTTAACTATAACTTAGTTTTCGGGTAGATCTATCTGATGAGATTTGGTTACTTATAACCAGTATTTATGTTATCCCTATCTAGAGAGAGCGAGAAGGCTACATTTCGGTGGTATTGAAAATTGATTTAAAAAAACAACCTGTGAGAAAGAGATGCCAGTTCACACGTATACACGAGTTTCGATTACTTTCTTCCCGAGACTCTTCCTAGCATAACCGAAACTTTGTATGAAGATTTAAACGAAATTTCAGTTTAAAGAAACCGGTTTTTTTAAGTTAAATAAGCGATAGTCTGTTTTTAGGGAATAGCAAATACAATATTTTATATCAAATTCATGTTTAGTGTGCATCAATTCATGCTTAAAAAAATTGTAGAAAATATCTGTTAAAATTTTGAGTAATGGTCGATATAACGTGAACGATATAACGTGTTAACGTTAAACGTAAACAAGCTTAGAAAACTCTATAACGTGAACAATTAGTTCCGATGTTTCTTTTTTTTAATTTTTCAGTTTTTTAATTGAATTTTAAAAGAAATCTTTTTTAGGTCTTTCAGAAAAGTAAGTTTTAATCCATACATATTGCATAAGTAGTTCAAAATGATGATAAAAATTACACTTTTTGCTCCAATGGTTTTAATTAATCCAATGGTCCACGTTATTGTGAGTGCACTGTATGTTATATTAACACTCAAACACAAATGATCACAAGAAGCTCATTCCGTTCAAGGACTGAAATGGTTAATTCACATTCTGTTTTTTTTTATATGTGGAACTTTCGAGATAATCGTTACCAAGTCAAAAATTTTATTTTTAAAAAATTGTATAAAATTCTATTATTTCGGGCAAAGATTTATTCTTGTGTAAGTTTAATAACCTTAATTAAAACCTTAATTAATAAAAATTGGTTATCTCAAATAATTTTTACTTTAAAGTTAATAATTTTTAAATTTAACTACTTTGATAAATATTGTTTACTTATTAAAAAGATAAGCACTGCAAGTATCGATGAGCACCATTGAGCTGTCAGCAAAAAATTTTAAGTAGAATCTGCAAAAAAATTTATTAAGCTAACACTAGCAATTTTTTTTATTTAAATTAAATTAGTAAGCTTAAGTGATATTTGAGATTGTATAAACTTTCTACAAAAGTGAGGTTAATTTTGCAGTTTATTGAGATATCCATTTTTATATTTTTTCAGATCGCCAATTCAGCTTGACAAATTTGTGTAACACCCGTCACAAGTTTTTTTATTGTAAATGCTCGATAGTTAGGTTCGATAGTTAGGTAAGTCTACGTAGAAGTAGACAGCGAAGACGTCAATGTAATAAAAAAGGAAGTTTTTATAAATAGACCAGCAACTTTTAATTCTAAACTGTTACAACAGCGTTGTGTTCATATATTTAAGCGACTATGACAAAAAATGCAATATTATGGTTTTAATAAATGTCATATTACTTGATGCATGAACATAAAAAACACGAATCATGAAAAAATTTTGTTTTTATTAATGTAATTCCATTACTTTATCACAGAGATTTTATATTGTAACACCCGTCACTATCTGCATTGTGATTTTGTCAGCTGTGGGTGATTGGCGATTAGAAAAATAAATTTCTATTGAAAATATTCTCAATGCCATAAGGGTTTTGAGCCCGAGATCTTGCGCTTCGTTTACTTGGCAATAAAAACTCCACGCACGCTTCTAATTTTAATGTTCAATTATACTAAATATATTCAAATCTAACACCAATGCCAATACCTCGTTTATAAGGTAAATAAATAAGTTGTATAAAAAACTTTATAGATTTCACCTTTCAATGGAAACACAAGGTGAGTATAAGATTAAAAAGATTTTCTTACAAGGTGTATTTGCTTTGAAAAAGTTTTCAAACAAGCTAATTTAATAATTATTTAAGAATTTTTCATATAAAGTTTTTCTTTGCATCGAAACTTGAAGGATAGAAGAAGAAAAAAAAATTAAAAATCAAAATTCTTTGGCATGGAATCGAAAGATTTATTCAACGACCAAAAACTTAGTTCTACAGATGGACAATAACCGAAAATAGCTTTGTGGAAAGGATATGAAAATTAACATTTGAAGTTAAACGTAATTCATTTGCGACGGATTTTTTTCTATTTAACCTTAAAGTCTAAACAGGGGGATATTTGAAAGGAGAACTAGAAAAAAAGTTATCTTCAGATCAACGACAGCACCATTTACTCCCACTGTACTCGCTTGGGTACAACAGAACAATGTTTTAGTTATTTGCACTGCTGTTTTACTGTTTTCGCATTTTTCCGTTGAACTTCTGTTTGTATGTATTCTTTGACACATTGCCTACATACTTGTTACTGCTTTTATGGATAAAATAATGGATAACGGTAGTTTGCCATCGCGTTTTTATATTTATTATTTATATTTTTTTATATTGCTTTAATCGTTATTAATAAAAAAATTTAAAAAATTTACATTTCCAGTTTTAAAATGGCTTGGGTTTAAATGGGATAAATTGTTCTTCTGACAGGCTTAAGACTAAAAGTATTTGTTGTTGAATATGTTTTCGAACGTTTTTTTTAAGGCAACCAAACTTTTTTTAAAATTTGTAATGTCTTTTTAAAAAATTAAAAGTTATTTTAAACATATTATAAAACTGGTTATTATTTTTGGAAAGATTTTAATAAATTGTTCTTTCTTAATACCGCAAAAATTAAAACACTAATTCAAAACTATTAATTTTTATAAGGAAAAACCTTATGAAAAACTTATGATAAGCTTCAAATTTCAAAAGTTTAGCACTACTTTGGCATTGAATTAGTTATAACTTGAAATAAAGAAACTCACGACACTTAATATATAGATATAGCTATACAAATTATGGCTTTTCTCCAAGCAAAAAATTGCACAAAAAAAAAAAAAAGGTTGAAATTAAGTCCGTAACGATTTTGTGTGCATTCCAGCAACTTGCTGCACTAGTCAAGTGTTACACCCATTTCACAGATAGACTGCATTGACTGGCGGCGGCCTGCACCCATCATCACAGCAGCAGCAGCACTAGCAGCACATTGCCAACAACAGCAAGAACGCAACAAGCCAAAAACTAAAGACCAAGTGCACCGGTATGCAGCAAGGATGCTGCTTGATACTATTGCTTATGATGGCTTTCGGTTGATAGGAAATAATCTCGTTTTCGATGTGCTTGCACAGCAACAGCAGAGCGCATAAAAAATTCAAGTTTCAGCGACGATTATTTCAATTTTCAACGTTTTTCTTAACCTTTTCAATGGCAACAGCCAGTCCGCCAGTCAGCCAGAGCAGTGCGTTGCAACATCATGAATGTACCATAAGTAGTTATTCCAGCATTTCAAGTTTTTTCCGCGAGGAATTGCAAAAAATTAAAAAAAAAATAAGAAACAAAATAATCATGACTGAAAAAAAGGAACTTGAAAACCAGCCAGGTCTAGTTTAAGGCGGCGGTGAAATTAAAAAAAAAAAAAAACACTTCCAAGGGAGTGAGCAGCAGTCACACGCTGCGTGCAGAATGTACAATTCTTTTTGTATTTTTTGGCAACATATATTTTAAGTGTTCAAGTTTCAACATTTTTTTTTTAAATACATATAGTGCTTACTTTTTAATTTGATATTCCAAAAGTTGTTGCAGATGATTTTAACATTTTTAATATATATAATATTTTTACACAGCATATTCAACACCGCAGTACCACTAAGTAGTATATAATGCAAAATATAACGTTTTCAACCACCGTTTGTCAAGCCAAAGTCACTGACTGAAGACTGTATCTACACCGCAATTTCAGAGAAGACGATAAAACAATAAAAAAAAATGTTTTTTAAAAAAAACAAGAAAAGAAATACTAAAACTGCGTCTACAATTCCTTTCGTCGTGAGCAAGTGCCAAAGTTAAACTGCAAAACCACGAACTCAAAGTTAAGCATACAGACCTCCGACATTCGTTCGTGTTCACCACACACACTCACTTATTCACTCAATGCTGAGACATTTGGTCTCGTTCGTAGTCACAGCAGCTAACTCTGGCTCAGTTCGTCGTCCCTTTTTTCGTACTTTTGCGGGTTAATACTAGCTCATCGTAGTGTCATAGTCGGAGCTTGTCGTTGTTTGTCGTAAAAATTCGACGTTGGTTCGTAGTTGTCTTCGTCGTCATCGTCATCGTCATCATCAGCCTTCCTTGGTTTCCTCCTTGGTTGGGTTATTGGCGGCGGGATTTTTTTTTTCTTATTTTTATTTTCTCGCTAGAGTTGCGCGGGCAAGTCGAACACACACACATATCTATATATATATTTATATCCACATGGGTGCCTGCATTGAGGGTCTGTGCTTGTCTTGTTTGGTCCACCCAACGTCCATGAAGTCAGTCTCAGTCGCCTTTGCATGTACCACGTTGTTCCTGACGCTGTTTACTCCAACACTGTGACTGACCACCAAGGGCACATTTTTTACTAAGCATCAAAGCAGAAATAAGATAGAAAAAAATAATATATAAACCAAGTATTAACTCGTAGTTAGCTCGTATGAGCAGTAATCTTTAGCTTATTTCATTTCAATACTGTGCGAGGCACGATGACGACGACAGTTCAATATAAAAAATCTTACAGAACTTGAGTTTCGCATTTGTCGTTATCATCTTAGTGTGATTTCAAATTCTTTAACTATTTAGTCCCAGAAGACAACTAGAAGTGATCATTCGTTTCGAATAATGTCAGTTTTCTTTCTTTTAATTTGTACTCATATCTTTAAGAATTTTTGATTTTCATAACATCAAGTCATGACTGCCAGTTATTGCCAGCAATATTTGTGGCTGTGGCTGGAGAGAGTAAATTTCTCTCAGCCGGCAATTTATTTTGGTACACTTTCATATTCTTACCGAATATGATTAGAGGAAGATCAACAAAAAAATATCGAATATAGGCTGACATATTGCTTTTTTTATTTCTTAACTATTTAAATATACTTTTATTCATTTTCCTGTACATGAATCGGCTCCCTTTTTTTGAAATCAAGCTAGGGACACATAATTTTAGCATAACTCGAGGACACTAAATTTAATGGCGTTTACCGTTTTTCAATACTTCAGCTCGTTTTCGAACAATTCAAGGTTCAAGGTCAAGTACATGTTGATGCAATTTCTGCTAGAAAAACTTTTTTCTCAATAACTTTATCGACTTCATGCCAATGAAAGTGAAACATTCAAAATTACCTGGAGAATAATTTCTTAGAAAAGTTTAACCCTCGAAAACAAATCCTTATGGTCCAAACTGTTGAAACAAACACAAGTAAGCTTTTTGATGCAAAAATATTTCTCTGATATACTAGCGCTAAAAAGCATACAATTTAGCCTACCTTCTGTGTCCCATAATGACTTCAAAGGTATTACAATCAAGTTTTTCACATTTGTTCCATTATCAGGCAGAAAAGTTGTAATGGTGTAGCTTAATGTTTGCATTAAATTATATTGCAAATATGTTTAGTTTTTCAACCTATTGATTGTTTCGCATAAAAATCACGGGCAGATCTAGTCCAACCATCAACCTCACAACCAGTATGCAATATCCACTATATCCATTATTAACTAAGAAGGTTTTAGTTTTTTTTAGTGTCAATTTCGCTGTTTTGATTTTTTAGTGCCACAAAATCCGGGCCCTGCATATACACTGAGAGAAAAAACATACTTTAAAATTAAACAAAATTTTTTAAATAGAAATTTAACGCATTTGCGTTTCTACAAAACAAAATTTAAAACAAACGTGTTTAAATTTCAACTATAAACTCCATTCTTTTTTTATAATTTTCTCTTATGTCTTTGAAATAACAAAAAAAAATAACTATAATATGTGAAAAAATTTTTTGCATTGATTTTACAAATATCGAACACAAGATAAAATAATCACTAATTAATTATTTCAATATTTAAAATTCAAACTTCATCGAATGGAGTTAAAATTTGGTATTCGCAGGGTCCCAGGGTCGCTGATTACGAATCTGATGTCGAAAACTCAGAAAAACTGAAAATAAATGACACTGAAAAAATAATTCTTTAAACATTTTGTTTTAAATATTAAAATTGTTGTTTTAAATTGGTTTTTATATTCAAAAACATTGTTTTAAAAACAAAAACTTTTGTTTTAAATTTAATTTTAAAAACATTTGTGTTTAACTTAAATAAAATTATTTCAAGCTCTATTTCAATAATAAATTCGTTTGATATTAAAACAATTTCATTTAATTTTAACACATATTTATCTCAGTGTAAGCATCTTGCTTATCTATATAGTCAACTCTATATAGTTAACACTAGAACTTTCGGCAAATTAAAAATTTGTTCCCTGAAGTTAAAATTTTGCACCAAAAATAAAATGTGGCAACCCAAAGTTGGATAATTTATAATCATCAACTTTTCGATTGTTTGATTTTTGTATTTAATGTGAATCCTAAGAGTTTTATTGTTTATGTCAGATGAGAAGTAAGACTTTATAAATTTATGGGTCAGATAACAAAAAATAGTAAAATAATAATAGTATCTAAACAAATTTATTTTTAATCGACTTTTTTGCGTTTATTTGTGGAACAAGAAATCAGTGCATACATTTTTCAAAATGGCTGATCCAATATGGCTTCCATTAGCCAAAATTATTCAGTTTTTAAAATTTATTTATAAGTTATATTTTATTATTAATTTTATAATATAGTTTTGTATAAGTTGATTTTCTTAAGGGGATATGGTAGTCAGAATTTTTAAAAAATCAAAATTTTGTTTGGAATTTCATAAAGTATTATACTCTCTGAAAATTTGAAGTGAATTCGACATATACTTTTTAAGTAATTCGACAATAAACAACAAAGTGCTCTCGGGTGTTCCAGAATTTTTTAAATTTATATTTTTTATTACTGTTGTTTCTTCCCCGAAAATCAGGAGAAAAATTTTGAGGCCACCATTTTGTAAATTTTTTCTTTTTTTTAAAAAAGCTTCGATCAGGCATTAATTTTTAAAAGCTTCGAATTTTTAAAACAATTTTTTTTTGTCCACAAACTTCAAATTTTCGTGAAGTCAAATCGAAACATTATTTTATGATGTTATATTGCTACTTTTGTAAAATAAAACTAGTAAGGTGTATCTTCGACTTGGCCGAAGTTAAAATACCCACACGGTTGATTCGTAAAGGTAAAAAGATCTTTAATTGGAGCTCTTTTCGTATGAGATTTTAAAAATTTTACTTTTTTTATGACGTCTAAAATACGAACAGCTTGTTTTCCTGCAGCTTAAAAATAAGACTTTATATAAAGTTTTCAATTTTGGGGTTGTATGGGAGGTTGGCGTGTTCGTGGTGGTTTCAGTTTCGTAGCTTAAATATTAGCCTGTTTATAGAGTTTTCACTATTATGGGTTCTAGGTGAGGTGGGCGTGTTAGTGGAATGTTGACGTCCATTTTTTTGACACATCTCAGTTTTAATATAAAATACACAAATATCGAATTTCAGTTTTGTAGCTTAAATATTAGTCTATTTATAGTTTTCACTATAGTGGGTTGTATGGGAAGTGGTTGTGTCCGTAGCCGGATGACGCCTACTTTTCTTCCACGCTTTAGTTTTGACATAAAATACAAACGCATCAAATTTTTTGCCTGTAGCTTAAAGACAAGCATATTTAAAGATTTTTCAATTTTGAGGCTGTATTGGAGGTGGGTGTGTTCGTAGGTGGATGACGCCCATTTTTCTAATACGTCTTATTTTTGATATAAAATTAATAACTACCTAATTTTTTTTTTTGCAGTTTCGACAAAAGCCTCATTATATAATTTTCAATTTTGAGGTTGTATGGAAGGTGAGCGTGTTAGTGGGTGGATGACGCCCATTTTTCTTACACACTTTAGTTTTGATATAAAATACACAAATACCGAATTTTAGTTTTGTAGCTTAAGGGTTGTATGGGAGGTAGGCGTGGTTTTCATCCGGTCTAACCCATTCTCGAACTTGATCTTTGTTTTGAAAAAAAAAAAAAACTTAAATATGAAGTTTCATTACGATAGCTTGAAAACTACGGCTGTAATTGTGTCGACAGACGGACATGGCTAAATCAACTCAGGTGGTGATGCTGATCAAGAATATACAGTGTCAGACAAAACTAAAGCACCAAACTTACCTTTTAACCATTCTATGAAATAAAATTCTTATATAAGTTTAAAATTAATTTTTTTCTATTAAACTTTAACATATATACATTATACTTTATTAACCAAAGAAAATTGATCATAGTATTACATTTAGAACAGAAATATTAAAATAAAGGCAAAATTATTTCTTAAACAAGTACGACAAAACAAAAGCACAATATTGTTATTTACAAGAAAAGCGTAGTTTTTAGCTAATATTTAGTGGCGTAACCATTACTTTTAAGCACTGCTTCGCATCTGCGAGGCATAGACTCTATTTAGTTATTCAAAATATCTTTTGAAATACTTCTCCATGCCAATTCTGCTTGGGTGAAGAGAGAGTCCTTTCCTTTGCAGTTTTCGCGTTGAATTTTCCTATCTAAAATTTCCCATAGATTCTCTATGGGTTTGAGATCAGGTGATTCAGCGGGCTAATCCAAAACTTCGATTTTTTTACCGATAACCGCTCCTTTACACATTTTGCAGTATGTTTTGGATCATTATCATGTTGAAAGATCCACTTTAATGGCATTTCTTCTTCCGCATGAGGCAACATGACATTTTGAAGAATATCCTTGTACATAAAATGATCCATTATGCCGTCGATCCTATGAATTGGTCCAATTCCATGACCGGAAAAACATCCCCAGACTATTACGTTGCCTCCGCCGTGTTTCACAGTACCCGTCGAGTAACGTGGATTTAAGCGTTGTCCTTTTGGTCTGCGTACTAGCTTAAAACCGTCAGAACCTTTGATGTTGAACTTTGATTCATCTGAAAATAGTACGGTTCGCCATTTTGACACAGTCCAGTTAACATGGGCTCTTGCAAATTCAATTCGCGCTCTACGATTTTTTGGAGAAATAAATGGCTTTTTAACACTTATGTATGTTCGTAAGCCACCGTCCACATCTCAGTGAAATATTTAAATGCAATTCACTTTGAATTGATCTTGCAGATATAAAGGGATCCTTTTTTATTGCCCGAACAATTCCCTGGTCCTCACGTTTTGTGGTCTTTCGAGGTCTACCACCTTGATGCGATGTTTCTAAGGAACCAGTTAAACGAAAACGGCTTAAAGTGCGGGATACAACACTGTGATCAACACAAAATTTTTTGGCAATGCTTGTCACTGATTCGCCTTTTTTATATTCGTTGACAATTTTTTCTCTGAATGATGCAGAATACTTATTTCTAGTCATTTTATTAATTTTTTTTTATAAATTGTCTGCCTCGGATAAATGACCACCTACTGATTTAAAAGTTAAACTCTTTTCAAAACGAAATTATTTTGCTTCACAAATAACTGTTCTTATTCAAACGGTACTTTAACGATTTTTTGCAAGAAATGTACTCAAACAATGAGTGACTGCGATTATGTGCTTTAGTTTTGTCGCAGCAATTTTGAGTGTCTTGCAACATCATTGTAAAAAAAAAATAAATTGCAATCAATAATTGCATTTCGACTATTTATATCAATCAATCTGATATTATTACATAATAAATAATAAAAATACAACAGGTAAATGAAAATTTGTAGAACTTTTGTAGACTGAAATGGTGACTATAAGGGCTCGTGCTTTAGTTATGTCCGACACTGTATATACTTTTCTATACCTACCACGCCTCTTTATGGGCGTTACTCACGTCGTGACAAAATTAATATACCCCTTACGCAGTACGGGTGGGGGTATAATGATTTACTGGCAGTACCTACAAATTATCGAAAATTTTAATTTTTTCATGTATCTGACTACCCCTTACCCCTTAATATCACAATAGCTTTTAAATGAACGTGAAAACCTATTCTATTAATTTATAACATTCTATTATTTATAATGTCATATATTATAACATTCATTATTGAGAAAAAGCTTATTGAATAGTATAACAGCTATCAACATTTTTATAATACATTTACTTGACTTTTGATTTAATTGACTTTTGAAATAAGATCAATTCTTGATCTAATCGCTCTCTGACAGAAGAGTTTTCTTCAGACAGCCAGACCACAGCTTAACTCTTTAATGGATAGCTTTCATATTACCGTGTTAGAACTGTTAGTACTATTTCATGTTTAGAAATATTAAATATTAGATTTGTAATCATCAACTCTACATGATGAATTTTTGAAGGCATGATCTAAATAGATTTTAAGTTCATATCACACTGAGACATTTATTACAATAAGTTTCCAAAAATAACTAGAATAAATTAAATCACCTTCAGAAAAGCACCGTATGAGAAGTATTCGCTTTGATGTTAACGGGTTAAACCCTTAAATAAAAATAAAAATTGTTTACAAAATTTTTAAACTTTACTTTCATGTATGTAAAGAGACCGAAATGTGGAAATAAATTTTGCTCTAAAAAAAAAACATGATTTCAATTAACCCAAGTCATACCCTACTACAATCTCCAAACTTAATGTAAACATATTTAACAAGTATCTAAATATATATAAAACAAATTATTTAAAATGTATCAAGAAAATGTATAGTATGTGTGGGATTTAAAATAAGCTATGAAGGGAGGAAAAGAAAAGTAAGTAAAACAACTTCGACTCAGCTCAATGCAACAAGAGCACAAAGGAGCACAGCTTGCATGTACGGAACGGAGCAGGTCAAACAGACAGCAAAAGCAACAAATGTCGCATCGTCGCAATGGCAACTAGTATACTGACACAAGATGAAAATGAGAGAAGAAAAACAAAAAAAAAACTAAATGTTTTGCAGCAGACAGTCAGTGTATCATAATGGTAAGCTACGATGACGATGATGACGAGGATGATGATGTTGATAATGAAGATGATGATGAAATAAGACTGACTATAAGTAAGTATGTATTAAGAAGCTAAAGTAATTTCTTGTATAGCAGCGATAGTTTAAAGTGTTGATAGAAAACAAATATAAAATAATGCAAAAATGCAACAAATGCTATTAAAAAAATAGAAATCAAAATAAATCAAAAATAAAACATGCAATACAGACAAAAACAATTTACAAGGGTAAAAAGTGTATTCAAGCATTAGAAAGAACTTAGCACGAATTTACCTTTCATACCCTCAACCCCCAAAAAGCAATACATATTCTGCTCTCAGTTATGCAAGAGTTGCGCTTGAAATCAAGCGAAGCGCCTGCTGGTGCCTTTTTTTTAACTGATAAGAGCAAAGAGCATGTATATTACTACCTAGAGCTATTTTGAGTATACGTCAAGAAAGTGGCCAGTTGTCGAATGCGTCATTAATAGACTTGGGAATTCTAATGCGTTCAAGCAGATCTTCAATTTGTGCGAGTTAAGGTGAAAAAAAAATTAAAAAAAAGTTGTTTGACAGGAAAATAGATGCAAAATATTTAATTAAAAGCAGCACCAGAGAAGCATTTTTAACTTATTCAAAATAAAAAATCGTATTAATTAAGTCAATTTCTCTTGGTTTCTAATTGATTTAAGATTCTTATTCCATTTATAAATATGCGTTTTTTATATTTCAGTGCAAAGAAACAGGTACTGAAAATGAGGAAAAGTTTGCCAGTTATCGAATTAAAACAAAAAAAAAAAAAAAACACCACGTTGCAGTCGGGTTTACTCACACGCTCAGCAAAGCCATGGCAGGCAAATACAGGAATAGTAAAAACATCCAGAAGGATTCTTAACAAAATAGAAAAAACAAAAAAAAAAAAAAACAAACAAACAAGCTGGAGTCAATGCTGCGCATGCAATGTTTTAAAGATACACAAAATTGGCATTGTATCTACCAGGTTTAGAGCAGAGTAACATTTACATACATAGATGCAAAACTATAGGTGAAACAGACAAAAATATAAATTAAACCCGAATTGAGTATTAATTTTAAAGAGTATAACAAAGCTCGACACAGTAATATGCATATTAAAAATTTAAATAAAAAGGTAGAATTAAAACAGCTCTTCCATTTAACTTCTAATTGAAATTGAATCAATAAGTTTTCACCGGTAACAAAAAAAAAAGCTCGCTGCCATTGCATAGCTCTCTCATTTTATGTACATTGCTCTCTGCCAGATAATAATGTTTGGCCAACAAAGAAGAACAGGGTTAAAAGCAAAGAACGTGCAAAATACTTTATAACCATCATATCAAGGGATATAAGACAGAAAAGTTTATATGCGAAAAAAAAAAAAATCATAAAAACAAAAAAGAAAAACTCACATGGTCAAAATTCTGATATACTCACTGTTTGTTTCAGTGTAAAAAAAAACAACAAAATAAAACTGTAAATAAAAAAAAATTATTTTATACGTTTAAAATGAAAAAAAAAAACATATATTTAGTTAAACGCGATATTGAACATATTCTCGCAGCAGATGCCATTGACACCAAGAGATGTATGTACAAGATTTTGTTTTTTAATACATACATACATTTGCAGCATGTGCGAGAGCGGCGTTTTTTGCAAATATAAGGGCGCGTGCTTAATTCAGTAAAGAAGCTTCGGCATAATCAATTTTTTTGGTTTTCATTTTCTTTATATTCAAGGAATTAAAATTCATTGTGGTGGAATTCAACGTGGTAGATTTTGTACATTTTTCTCAAGTTATTCTCTTAATATACTGAGATTATAATCTCAATACTTTGAAATAGTTAAAAGTTTAAACCGAAAAAGCAACAAATTTTATAATGAACCGAGGTTGCCATAAGTTTTTGTTGCAGAATTTTTTAAGTGCATCTTCATTCAGTTCAGTTCAGTTCAGTCTCATTCATCTCATTTAATTAACCATACAAAGAGCACAACATTGACAAAGACTATATTAATATTTTAATTTTCTTAAGTACGGTTTACGATCAGTTATGACCAGGGACCGTACCGGTTATGGTTTTTATCAAAAAAGTCAAATATTAACTGTTATTTTTTAACTTTTATGTTTTCTGACAAAAATAAAAGTTATTTTGTGCCTTATATTTTTTCGGGGAAACATAACAGTTACTTTTTACTATTATTTTATCGGTCAAAAATAACAGTTATTTTCTGCATTTTATTTTTTCGGTCAAAAATATCAGGCAATTTGTGTTTTTTCAAAGGCCATTTTACTGACTAAAAAACTATCGATACCATTATTTTGGTCTCATCGGTGATGACGCTTTACATATGGTATCAAAAGTTTTTTAATCGGACAAGCAGCCTTTTAAAAAACACAGATTGCCTGATATTTTTGACCGAAAAAATAAGTCACAAAATAACTATTATTTTTTATCGATAAAATAAGTCAAAGGTAACCGTTATTTTTGTCTGAAAAAATAAAAGGCAAAAAATAACAGTTAATTTTTAACATTTATAGAATCAGTCGAAAATTTAAAAGGCTCTAAATATTCGTGATGATGAGGCCATTTGTATCATAGTGGTATATTTGAAAATGTCCTTCGACAATTTTTACATTGTGTGTTTTTCATTCGAAAATTGTAAAATAACAGTTATTTTCGGTCCCTGGTTATGACTCAGTTGACTCACGACTCAGGTACGTTCCCGATTGACCAGACTAACAGCAAAATCAAGGCAAATCAAGGCAAAACTTCAAAGTTGAGCTGCACAGTTCGAATTTTAAAATAATTGCTAACTTAGCTAAGAAGAATGGGTTTTTAATTTAAGCATTTAAGAGTTAAAAACCTATAGCTTTCTGAGCAGAAATTTTTCACTATGCGGGTGGTGATCACCAATTTTTAGTTTTGCAACAGCAAGTATCACATCAATCTTTTTATTCCGACTTATATTAAAACAGGCTTAAATTAAATCAGAATTTTTTATAATGTATAAACCATAATAAAATATAATTTAACTTTTCAATACTGAAATTGTTGACTTTCGTTTAAATTGCAAATAAAGCTGTTTTTTAAAAAAAAAGCAAAACAATCGGTCGATTGAACATAGCAATATTATGAAAACAAAGAGAAGATCGGAGAGGAAACATTGCCGTATTAAGAAATTAATATAACCTACTTTAAGCAATAGAGTATTAAAAACTGTTTATTTTGTCTATCACAATATTATGTTGTGAACACTCAACTAGAGTCTTCACCCGATCATAAAATGAAAAAGTAA
Organism: Tetanocera ferruginea; assembly: GCA_958299015.1. NCBI lineage: Eukaryota > Metazoa > Arthropoda > Insecta > Diptera > Sciomyzidae > Tetanocera > Tetanocera ferruginea. The sequence continues at coordinate 148,551,969 of OY282641.1, forward strand.
TGTTTGATTACTACGATTGACAAATATCGTAGAAATAATATTTTGTTGTACATTTGAGTGAGACCAATTGTGTTAATTAAAAAATAAAAAAAAAATTGTCGACATAAATTTTATATTTCATGTAAAGGTTTTCATTTTAAACCATTAAAAAAAAAAAAACAAAAATAGTTGTAGGACGTAGTAGGAAAAGTTATTTTTAACTATTTTTTAAAAGTTATTCTGGCTTCCGTTTCATTCCACCACGTCCAGTTTTTCAGATATTCACTTAGGCATGTCAGTAAGGAAGCAATTTTTTTTTATACTTATTGTTAAAGAATTCCATACTTAACCCTCTAACCGGCAACTTTCTAATAATGATCCAAAATGGTTGGGAATTTTTTTTCTTGCATAATTTGGGCATTAGAAACTCAATGGCATCATCCATTTGTCATTTTGATGTTTCGTTTACCTTCCAGGGGGGTGGAAAAATAAACAGTGCCTAAAGGCACTTTTATCGGTTTAAACCAAAAAAAAATTGACCAAAAAAAATTGAAACCAAAAAATAATAATTGAGTTTTATTATAAAAAGTTAAAGAAAAGAACAATAAAATAAATAAAAATGGATAACTTCTGCGTGTGGTATTCAAAGAAACAATTTTTTGTGCCAAAGCAACATAAATGTAAATTACATACTTCGAAAACACACTGAGTTTGCGACGTTTTGCTAAGTTTGCAATATTATTTACCACCTTTTAGCCATTTAGGAAGGTGGTTGTTTCCGTTAAATCGAACGTCATCAACAGGATGGCTAGCTTTCTTGCCAACACTCAGGGTACCAGGTAGCGGTTCATCTTGTGGAGAAGATGGTCGATTTGTTGAAGGTATTGAAAGTTGTAATAGAGTTTATTTTCTAGATAGGCGACCCACCGAACGCCTGTGAGTGTAGCGCACAAGACCAGCAGCGATCTGTTTTCGAAATTCAGACAACTGTAGCACTTTTCCTCCTTTATCAGATATATTACTGGAGTCGTTCAACATCTCCACATAAATTCGGCGGTAAGGTATATAAGCGTTTGTTGCACTCACATCAACAAAAACATATAAACTTTCCGAAGAAATGAGAAAACGTCTTACTTCCAATAAAACCATCATTGGTTGGCACAACTGCTGGATCAGTTGGTTTCACTATTGGTAATGGACTATTGGTAACGGACTCTCTTGTTTTGAGCTGGAGTGGAGATAAATGAAGTAGAAGTCGATGGAATCGGATCTGTCAATGAAATTATTTCTTCAGCGGTAGTGACAGTATCTTTGACTGCAGAAATATTCAATGAATAGTTGACTGCCTCGGTGATGAACATGTTACTCGAATTCATATCCCAAATGCATTGGGATATTAAATGTTCGTTATCTGTACTTATTTCCTCCGGCTCGAAATTTAGATCATGGAAATCATCGTCGCTGCTAAAATCTTCCTCATCCCTCTTCACAGATTTCATAAACTCAAGGATTTTTTCGTCCGATAACTTCGACAAGTTCACACGCGGCATTATGCGACGGTTTCCGGACATTGCTATTAAGATTTTCTATAGCAATCAAAAATTCGCAGAGTAAAAAAAATATTTGATACAGAAAATCTGATTTTAATTAAAGGAAAAACACGAGCTTTTTCGCTAACTGTTCGCAATTAATTGACAACAAAAGACAAACGGTCAAAAGATTACATTCTAATTAGACAGAGAAATGATGCTAACAGTATAACAGAAAGCATTGAATTCACGTGCATAACGGTAAAATACATCTACATAGGTAAAATGGATTTTTGTCCTTTATGCCCTGAGCCACGCTTACTGGTTAGAGGGTTAAGAAGCATTTACATTAATTATTATTATAATGAATAAATTCTTTCTCTACGTGGAAAAAATAATTATACAAAAAAAATAATAAACCAAAAACATTCATTGTATGCCTTTTTATTTCAATCAAAGGATTTGAAATCCCAGCTGGCTTGAAATTACTTGAATGCAATCAATTGCCTCATAAATGAATGCGAGACTGCAATCAAATTATTAAAAATTATTGCTGATTTCAAATGTACAGCTGTGGTCAAATAAAAGCAGTGCTCTAAAATTCAGACATACTTGAATAAATAATACTAGTCTAAAAATGTAGGATCCGGAAAACCCAATATAATTTCTATGAGCTTTCAACGCTGATGCCAAATCTGTACTCAATTTTTACCGTTGTGTTAGGATTTTCAAGATACAGGGTGTTTTACACTTTTCTAGTTTATTAATCCAGAATCTAAATAACACACCATAAGATAAAAAATTAAATTTTGTATTTTAGAGAAAAAAAAAATGTTCCAACGGTATACGAATTACTATCGTGTTAGGTGTTGTAGCGGAGCTATAATTAAGAGATCATCAAACGAAATATCGCCAAATTTTGTGTCTTGTTTTAGCGGAGATATAACCAACTTTACCACTTGGTTACCACTTTAACCAAATATATTGATTTTCGTTTCATCTGCGGATATAACTAAATTCCAATACTCTAGATTTTTAGAAACATCATCTTTGAGAATATATAGCTTGTGTTTTATGTTTGCGGCTGATAAATAGCTTAACTCGTGCTTCTCGCCCATGAAAATTCTGTTTGCGCAAGGCACGGTCAATAGTTTCCACATCACACTTTTTGCTTTGGTCGGCTTAAACTTCAGAAGCCAGTTTCGGAGCTATGAGTCTCGGGTTAGCGTTTATCTTTCGTACAATATATGGCTCTTTGGCTTGTTTGGAAAAATTTTGTTTGGTCCTTATTGTGCAACCTATGCTCATAGACGAAGCGCTCGTTGATCTTTTGCATAGTAGACTTTGATATTCACCATTTCGATTGGCTATTTTGTGCTATAATTTTTTTAATTTTTTTGAAATATTAAGTTACTCTATAAGAATAAGCCTTTCTTAAACTTGATTTCTTTCACCTTAAAAGGACACCACACATTCTACAGGTCTTAAAATATGGGTAAAATATTGTCTCAAAAATAACTCTTTCGTAACTCAACAAAATTTAAAAAATATCTATTTCTATAAAAATATACAGTATTTTAATGTGTCCAATACTAGTCGGTATAGTTGAATTCCTTCTTAACGGTATGGGTTCTGTTAACTTTTACTTAACAAATGAATTTACATATATTTTTAACTTAGCTCAATAGCGCCAAATTATATAAACTTTTTTCGAAATTAATGATAACGATTAATGATATACCTACATATAAGTTAAGTTTGAGTTTAACAATAAATTTATATTCCAATAAATTCTTTTTTACTGAAAATATGCCGGGCAAATATTTTAAATATATAAAACCTATGGTAATTTTTCAGCAAGTGTTTGTACATACATATATTCAGTATCGGTAACGATTTGAAAACATATTTGAATAATTTTACGTATGTACATATTTAAAATTAATAAATCATCTATATCACAAAATAATCTACTGTGTAACATAAATGTATTAATTTCATAATTCCTATTTAAGTAGGAATTTATAATTTAATTTGATACATGTAAAAAAATTTTTTTTTTATAAATTGCAATAATTAGAATTCAATAATTTAAATAAATAAATGGCAATAATGTTGAGTTAAGCACCTCTTTCATAAAAATATGTTTGATTAGAACAAATCCGATGTAGGTATTTCATTGAAGCTAATTAATAATATATTCATAAACAAGTATGTACCTTTATCAGAGCTGTAAAAGAATGCATTCAATTTGATTGCTTCTACAAAATCTTGAATCAGTGAATAACGAAATAAGAATACATTCAATGAATGCAAACTTGATCCATGAATAACATTTTGAATTCACAATCAATTTTAAAAAATTGATTAATTATTCGATTCTATCATTCATTTGTCGTTATTCTGAATAATGCATTCATTTTGTTATTCAAATGAATGCTATTCATAAAGAATGCAATTCACAAAGAATGCAATTCACAAAGAATCGTTATTCATTTTGCATTCATTTTTTATTCATTATTAATTTTTTATTCATTATTAAAATTTTATTCATTATTCATTTCATTTTACAGCTCTGACTTTTATCAGCAAAAAGTCGCAAGGGGTTAAAGAGAATAAAAAACAATTGGTTTGCTCACTTATCAAAAGAAACAATTAACCGATTACACACAGTAAATGATTATATCTTCATCTTACTTCCACTTTAATTACTCAAAGGCATATACTTAATATCGCCATTGCTATGCATCTCTTTCACAAAAGCAACAATTGCGCCAAAAACAAGTAGAAAAAGTTAGTATATGCGAGGAAAAATATAAATTAAACAAAAAAAAAAACACAATTTCCATGGGCAAAGTAAAATGACACACGAACTAAACGATAAGCTACACTTTCTCCAGCATTATCTTAGAACTTAGTAAGTATATAACATGAGAATTACTTACCTTTTAGAAATGTCTCCGAACGAATACCAATCAAACACTTTGACGAATGAATAGTTAATAATAAAATTACTCACAGTTTGTATTAGCAATATAAATTGAGAAATTTCACAAAATTTTAACGTTTTACACACCAACACAACTGGAAGCACAGAGAAAACTGATTTATCTCGCCGGAATCTGGATATATCGAAAATTTTGCAAGAATTTTTATCGGCGACGCTGTTGCTTCTGCACATATTAAAAAAAAAACCGGCTAGTTTTGCGCTGTTAACATTTAAAAATTCGGTTGTAAGAAAAGGATGGCTTGCTATAGCTATGTAGTACAGCAAACGCACTCTGCATAAATTGTAATAGATTAGTAGAGTGCAGTGGATGTCTCTGTTATTCTAGTGTTGATCAGAACATGCAAGCATCGTGCTTATATTTCTTACCTATTTAGTACAATATTTTAATTTAACAAAGGCTCATTCACAACGCTCATCCTTTACTTTGTGTCAATGTCTGTGGATAGGTTTGCGTATCGTAAATAAAGCTTAAGCCTATATGACACTGGCTAGTTTTAGTATTTTTCAGCGCTTAAATTGTAAGTAAAGCGCAGTACGATAAATGCTCACTACAATTTTCCGTTGATATGACTGCCTACGCTATATGTGCAATCAAGCAAATCAAGCGCTAGAATATACAAAAATGTTCTACTTTTTCAGCTTCTACCAGCTTAAGATCATGAAAAAGTCATTGTGAATACCTTGTTACAGCAGAAAGAAGAACAAGATAAATATTTTGTGAAGCAGACATTCTGCATTTTTGCCGTTGTACCTTTTAATGCTGTTTTTGCATTTCAATTGGTTGCATTTAAATGTTTTTAATTGAAATAAAAAACAATTGCGCTGCTCGAGCTCGTAATTATTTTTAAATAATTCGTACAAGTTGTAGATTTTTGACACAAAAAAAATTATATTTTTGTCGCAACAGCTGTTGAATTTTTCACAAAATTTTCTACAGACATCCCATTCACACAAGACATTGCTGTCTCTTTTATCCCTTGCTTGTTTAAAGATCTGAAAACAAGCAAGTGTCATATAGGCTTTATGGTAAGAATGTGTGCATTCAGCGGAAAATTTTTTAAGTAGCTGCTCCACAACTTTCCGGATGAATGGTATGTAGCATAAACCGCTCACACAACATGTTCCCTGAGCGGTCGCCATCTTAGGTAGCGAAAATATTTTATGCTACCTCGGTTGAGCGGTTTACGCTCACTTCATTTTGACAAATAAACAATCAGTTTGTTGGAAATTTGACATTTCGCCAACAAACCCATTCAGCAGAAAGTATCAGTTTATGCTACTTCGCTACCTAAGCGCTTTTTCGGATTGAATGCAGTCAATGTAACAAATAATTATCAATTATAATAAGAAATGAATAAAAAAAACGTGCGTGAAAACGATTATAGTTTCCTATGCTTTATGATTTTTCGAACAAATCGATACTAAATTTAGTTATCGAGATATCGAATTTTTAAAATTTTTCCTTGTTACAAAAACTTTTGGGGTATTCACTTCAGCGCTGAAATTCCCGAAATATGAAATTTTTGAAAATTTCAATGCAATTGTTGTTGTTTTGGTTTTCCGAAGTTTGCTTAAATTTAATCATCTATTGAGTTGATGAAAATTAATCGTCGTAAATTTGCGAAGAAAAGATATGTTCAGTAGTCGTTCGATTGATGTGAGTCATTGTGAACATGCAAAATATGATAAGAAGAAGAACATTTTGTCTGTTCTTATATAAATTCGTCAAATTAAGCATCATATTTAGATTATTATGCAATAACTAAATTATTAATTAAGAATAATTAAGACGGCAAACAATATTTTTTTTAAAAAACGGTAGACACGATCAATTGTTTTGTTGGCGTTCGATAAAAGCCAGCTATGGCGACTTTCATGCTGACAGAAGCATAAAAAAAATTAAAAACGAATTGCGATTTCGGAAATTTCAGCGTTGAAGGGAATACCCTATTTATCACAATATTTTCAAAATAATTTCAGAATATTATAGAAAAATTTCAAATCAAATATATTTTAGCAAATTTTATCGCATTTTATAAGCGATTTAATATTTTGTGCCATTTTTATTATTGATAAAACTGGTATTTTCTTTAGGATTTGTATTGTAAAGATGCTAAAAATCTATTTTATTTTTAAAGTCTGAAGCTTTATCTTTCGTTTAATACATAAAAAGAAATCTACACTCTCCCAAAATTAGTGTTAAAATTCAACAATAACAATTGTTAATAAATTTAACAATTTCCATGATAAAATTTTCCCTTGATTTTGAGTTTGAATATTTTTCAAAATTTATTGTTATTTCTCTTTGTTGTTGAAATCAACAATTCGCTTGTTTGTTGAAAAAATTTTAACTTTTGGAAAGAATCTTAAGAAAACCAAGCTTACCTTTCCATGCAAAATGACGTAATAAAAATGGAAAATCTCTCAAAAATTCATAAAAATAAATCTAATGAATGAAATTCCTTAAGAAAAAACTAGCCAAAAGAAGATGACTGATATTATTATAAAACGATTTAGTTCAGACAGTTGAACTGGGCCAAGTCAAAGAATGATTGTCGTTTTCCAAAGTGATTCCACGTTATATAGAAGAATTATGCCCAAAATTCTATTCTGTTTTAAACTTAGTTACACCAATTTTCTTAAAGATACTAACTAAAAAAATATAAACAAGTTCTCTATGGGATCTCATATAAACCATAAACTTTAATTAGTTCTGTTTCGAAACGAACTCTGAACCGTCCATATCGTTTAATCGCTCGTAAACTCACTTGTTTTGCAATTACGATGCTGGGCACCCTGACTTTTGCTATTTAGATTTGATGGCCTAAAACATTTAATTTTCAAGTTACAAAAATAAAAATGTGCGTACTAGTATTTTTAATTGCAAAAAATCCTTATTATTATTATATAATTATTATTCCTTGGCGACACAGTCTTGTCGTCTACAACTGGGTTTTAAGATTTTTTTTATAATTTTGTATAAGTTTTATTTGAAATATTTGTTAGAATCATAAAAATGTTTCATCACATAGGTTAATATACTTGAAAAAAATCAATAACGTGCAATATTGTAATTTTATTCAACCCTGATATAAGTATATATCAATATATAAAATATATCTATATAAAAATTTTAATTTTTCTCAAGATCTAGTTTTGATATACTCGATATAGTTGCGGCATCAAAATTTCATTCGGTCTCGATATTGTTAGGAACAGACCGTTTAATATCAATAACAGCAATTTATCGATAATGTTATCATATTGCTTCAAAAATTGTTAACAATACGAATACAAATATCGCCTGTAGCGGAATTCCAAAAAAATGATCAATAATCGTTATAGGTAATGATGCGTGCCATGTTTATACAAAATGAGAGTACATTTTTTTTATTCCTTTAGTTGGTAGCATTAGAAGGTACAATATTGAAACCGTCTACCTGAGACTACAGAAGATTTTGAATTTTCTGCACTTTTGAGGTCTTCATTTTGAAGACAAGAACACGATTTGATTTAAGAGATTTTATTTTTTTTTTTAGAAGAGAACAAACAAGTGCCGGATTTTCAAAAAGCAGAATTTTTCGATAAGAAGAAAAACCCCCCTTTTAATATATAATGTGGCTTTCACATCTGGAACTCGTGTGGCAAACAATATGGCGGCTTGTATGTGTTCGAGAAAGCGAGCGTTCAAATTACGGAATTCGGCACACACACACACACAGGGTTACATTTGAGAAGAGTAGAAATGCACTCTTAAAAAAGGATTTATTGCTTCGAAACAAAATTATTTTTGTGTGGGGAAAATAAAGCAAAAATGCTCTCCAAGTCTTCCACACCTGCTTACTTTTTTCGAAACAAATTTTTTACTAAATCCAAACAAAGTTATCACGTATACCGTATGCAATTTACATAGAGTACTACCAAATAGAAAACAAAAAGTACCAAACATTTCTCATATCGTACTTTAATCCTTACAATGTACTCCATATAGTACTACACTTATGTTTCAATACAACCCTGGTTTCAATAGAAATGACTATAGAAAGGTTTTTTTTTTTGCTTTGTTGGACAGAGAAAATCAAAAATTTTTGTCAACAAGCCAACTAGTGTGCCAAACTGGCGAACTAGCTTCTTAACTATCGAACTTGTGTGGAAATGGCGGCCGTATGGCACACAAAAACGCAGATTTGAAGCCTGCTTAAAACACAATTGTCAAGGGCTGCACCTAATGCCATGTTCACACAGAGAGTTTAGTTTGCGTTTCCAGTACAAAGTAACGTTTTGCCCTTAAACTCAATTTAAACGCTGGCGTTTCCAGTACAATTTTGTAGGAGAAAACGCAACTAAACACAACTTGTTTTTTACGTTTACCAAAACTCAATTTGATACATGCCTACAAGTATGCTAGTGTTTTGATAAAAACATTCGTTCAGTTAGATTTTAGCTGTGTTCGATTTGATTGAACGATAAAAAATGCCAACAACAGCTGATTCTCAATTGTGCATGTTTCTATACCAACAACAGCTGATTCTCAATTGTGCATGTTTCTATTTGTATTTTATTATTAACAAAAATAAGCCAAAAAACAAATTAAATAACTTGGGAAAGTTTAGAAGATGAGCGTTTCTCATCAGTCAGTCAGTATGGGCCGAAAAAAGCTGAGTTTTGAGCGAAATTCCAAAAATTGGCGATCATTTCAATCCACCGTGAACTTAATTCTGCCGACGCATCTCTGTGTGAACAGCTGCATTTAAACTCAACCGAAACGCAAACTAAACTCTCTGTGTGAACATGGCATAATTAGCTCAAGCTGTTCCTTCTTGCAATAGCACTGTAATAAGTGCTTTTATTAAACGAAAAATGTGTTCGCCTGAAAGTATGCACGCTAAATTAATTTGACATTTATCAGTAACATAACAACATTATAAGATGTATGTAAAAATCTTGGCATATCGTCTTCTATTTAATTATTTTTAATGCGATTCGTCGAAGGACGCGATTTTATCCTAGTTAATATATAAATATTAAGAGTCACGCTTCACACCGTGTATCGCTCAAACTGTATTCAGGCTGTTACAGTGCTTTTTAACAAATACATCTGGAAACATGTTCAGCCTGAATGTATGCATAGCAAATTTTTTTGATACTCATCAGTGATTTTCACAACTGTACGATCTTATAAACGGTGCCCACGTAAGATGCCCATTGTAAGAACCATTTTGTAACTTTTATGATGGTAAAATTGTAACTTTTGATTGTAACTTTTACAAATAAGATATATAAAAATTAAAATTACAAATTATGCCATTTTAATACAACTATAATAATCATAATTACTAAATTTTGCTATAAATCTACATTTATATTTCATTGTTATTTATTGTTGCTTAAAAAAAACTCACTATATAAAGTATAAAGTTTTAAATAGTTGCTGCTTGAAATAAGCTGTATAAAACTGTATATAAAACAATAGAAGAAATGCGTTTTCATTTTGTAATTTATTCGTTTTACCCGTTGCGGAAAACTAAAAAAGAAGAAATTTCAAAAAAATAAAATTGTAAATATGTTTATCTTCTTCATAACGTCAAAATTATATGGATTTCAAAATATTAAACACTGAATTTAATTTTTGCATTTGTATTTATGTATGTATCTATTAATGTATATTTCAATGTGTTTTCGATAAATTTCGCTGCGTATTTCTTTCAATCAATACAAGTTCAAAACCAAAAACAAAAAACTAAATAATTTTTGAATATCGAAAGTAAAATCCATAAATTTTGTTTTCTTTCATATGTAAAGCGTAGCAATTGAAGCCAGCGAAGCGTTGATGGATAAATGTTTAAAAATTTTTACATTTAAAAATATTGAAAGAAAAACAATAAAATGTTGGATGCTGCCGCCAGACGCAGCCATATCGACATCGAATATGATGCAGCCAAAATTGCGGGAATTACTTATTCCACACAGAGCGCCTTTATCTTCAGTATTTAGTTCAAAATATTTGTAACATGGAGAAAATAATTGAAATAAAACATTTTATAATCTTTGGCGCGCTCCAGTGAGCGAGCAGCTAAGGAGTGTAAGCAGTGGCGGTGTATTTTTTTTTTTAAATAGAACAAAAACAACATTTCGCTGGAATCGAATGTGTTTTATTGTTTTTCTTTAGATATTTTTCATTGTACAAATTTTTAATCATTTTTCCATCAACGCTTCGGGAATTGCTTCACTTTACATATGGAATATGGAAGAATCAAAATTTATAAATTGCTTTCAATATTGAATACCTATTTTCTTCTTTTATTTTGAACTTGTATTGAACTTGAACTTGCTCATATATGTATATTCCTCATATTAAAGTGCACAAAACTCAAAAAAGTACCAATGGCCTTATTAGTTGCAAAAAGGTAACTAATAACATAGTAAAATCTATTTATCATCGAACCACAAATTTTTGATTCAGTAATTCACAATACCTAATAAAAAATTTGAGTAAACCTTCTTATTGAAACCGATATGCCAGAATAACATCGATTTTTGTCCATATAGTTTCCAGTGGAACCTACTTGTCAAGCATTGATCTTTACAAGATCAAAAAAAAAGTTCGAATGACCAAACTAGTTCGTAGGCAAAGTGGAACTTATAACCCAAGTGGAACCTATTTGTCAAAAATTAAACCTTTTTACCAAAGAAGAACAGACCAATTAAAAAAGTTGTAAGCTGAAAAAAGTTGTAAAGCTAAGACTCATCAGAAGATGCATGGCCAGGTTTGAAATCTTTATATGCGACAAGAATTTACTAATAATGTTGAAGTGTTATATCGGCAAATCCAGAAAAAGTAAACCTAAACCTTCAAAAATAAAAATGTTTTAAAGTCAATAAAAATACATGGAACGTTAAGAATATTGCTTGTGTTTTCCTACAGTTAAAGCATTTTGAAAAAAACATATTGAATCCTTAAATTTTAACTGATTTTATTATATGCGTTTTTAATCTGTAGTAAGTTAAAAAATTTACGGTTTTAATTTTTTGTAATTTGGTATTTCGAGATTTAAATATCAAAGCACAGTTATAAAATATCCAGAATTGAAACATTTTCTATTAAAAAATCATAATAAAATTTTTTTAAAAATCAGTGACATTTAATTTTTTTTGTTTTGTTTTTGTATTATAAAGAAAGAAGATAACGAAAACATCAAGAAAAAGTGAAAGCCGATCCTAAAAGAGTGTATGAAAAAAATATAGAGAAAAATTATAGCTAAATCCGCATTCATATAAGACAACAAACTTTACAAAGATTAAAAATATCTACTTTAATCATTTCTTTAAGCCGTTGGCATCGAAGGAATTGCTAATAGGCCAGACATATAGTCATACTTGGCATGGTCTTTGATTATTAATGATTATAAGGATCAACGAATAAGGCTTAGTGATATATATACAAATTCGGAATAAATTTTATTAAAATGTTATACTTCTGAAATAGTTTTTGTGTTGTTTTTAAATTATGAATTATTTTTTAACTTTTTTATGCTTTACATAATCCTCCATCAATAAATTTTTTTTTCTTTTTGTTTAAAAATGCCCTTAATGTTAAAAAAATTTGTATTTACAAAATATGCTGAATAAAGTTCAGCAGATTAATCACGATGCAAAAAAAAAGATGAATACAATTGTTTTGAAACATGAGTGAAACCGACGTGAAACGTGAGTGACAAAATCAATATATGAAAAAATCTTGAAATTCTAAGAAAAAACTAAATAGGACACCTGAAATCCTTGGTTCAAAGCTAATAAAAAAAAAAAGATTAAAGGACTTTGTAAGAAGAAGTTGAAAAATGCAAATCGTCCGGAAACGTGAGTGACACTAATGCTAGTTTTTTCGAAATGTGTACATATATATTTAACTTTTAGCATGCCTTTATAATAGTGAGCCTAAGACTTATTATATCCATATAATTTTGTGTTAAAAGCTTTTATGTTTAATGGAGAAAAATGCATGTTTACTGCTGACACTGGATTTGCCGATATATTAAATATTTTAGATGGATATCAAAAACAAAAACACATTTGCCCTATTTGTTAGAAATGTCGTCGTCTGAGGTCGTCGATAATATTCTAGTCTAGTAGTATTGTTTGAATTTCAAGTGCAAAAAAAATAGCTGTCAAGACCGAAGTGGGCTTAGTCCTTTGAAAACTGAATTTTATCATAAAACCAAAATTTTTTAATTGAAATTTAAACATTTTTGTAAAAGAAATGATATAAGAATTAATTTTGAAAAATTTTTTTATGTTTTTCAATCCTTTTGCTATGGACAAGCTGACCAATTTTGCTTAACGAATTTTATAGATTAGCAATGAAGCTGGATGATTGAAGTACGCAATGCACTTTGATTTGAAAATTTATCAAAATTTGTTAAAAACACCAATTGAATATGTATTTATAATGTAAAAATTTTACTTTTATGCTATCTACCACTTTTCGTAAAAAAAATAAAATTGCTTTTTTGCTTCCGTTCAAAAAGTATCTTAATATATAACGCAAGTGTCACGCTCCGCACACAATATCCTTCAAAAGGATATTGATATAATCGAGCTTTTAAACGTTACGGGACAAATGTTCAAATATGTTGAAAATATGCACAGAAATTTTATTTAATTTTATAAATTTTATTTGGTTATCAGTGACGACAATCCGTCATGGGACGGACTTTTAATATAAACGTATAATAACTAGTATAATACTAGTTTATTTATAATCTACAAAAAAGAGTTTTTTTAGTTTATGGAGAAACATATTGTAGATAAAACTTTAAATAACAATTTGAATACATTTTAATTAAATTTAATTTTAATAATATAAAAATTTTTAAAAATGTTTAATTTTAAAAATTTAGATGATTATTTTATGTTTTGACAAAATTTTCGTATAATTTAAAATTAATTTAAATTTTAAAAAATATTTAAAATTTGAACATATAAAATATGTTATTAAAAATGTTAAATTTCTAATACTTTTAAGTGTACATGAAATTCAAGTTTCATGAAAACAGCAATTTTTATTCTGTCGAACAAAAAATTCTTGAACGCGAACACTGTTTTTTGCAAAATAGTTTTATAGGTTATTTATTTTGTGAAGACTGATCCATTCTAATGTACATTGTACATGGGAGTTTCATACATTTTTGACTCTTGCCTTATGAACTTTTCTTGTTGTCCTTGTATTTGTACATGGATTATATGAATTTGTGACAACTGCGACTCCGAGTAATATAACTTAGTTTCATAATTAAATGAAAAATAATCATATATATAATTAAATTTCCGAAAATTCTATTGAAACCAATAAAAAATTATTTAAATCATTTAATCATAAAAAAATTTAAATTTGTTCAATAAATAATAATAATGTTCAAATAAAAGTCCACTTTAGGGCAATTTTTTTTTCTTTTTGCCAAAGAAGACTTGTTAACGAAATCGTTCATAACTTTTTATGTTGAAAATTTTATAACATTATCTTTGTGTCAATCAAACTACCATTCTAACCCTGCTATATTGTTAAGGATTCCTTTTGCTAAAATGCTATGAATTTAAAACAAAAGTTGATTCACTTTAGAAGAACTTCCCCCCTATAATAAATTTAACAAAACTTACCAGTAAATGATGAAAATTTGCAAATTTCGAAAAATTAAAAAATTTAATTTACTTTTAAAAGCAAACTATGCAAAAATCTATTTTTTTTTTAGATAAGATAGTGGAAATTTCAGTTTTAAAATACTGAATCTCATAAAATGAACATAATTATAAAATAACATGTTACATGGCGATCATAAAATATATGAAGTATCGAAAATAAATTCGAGATATTTTTAAATTCGAGTTTCTTATGACTTAATTTGAAAATCGAGATCTGATATGCTGGGAATTAACTTTATTACTGAAATTGAGGAACTGATAAACATGACAAGAATGGAATTTCATCATATTCAAGAAAAATTCAAGTACATTTTCAAGAAAGAAATATAAATAATTTTCAATTTGAGAAGAATAATTACTATTGTGGTACTTAAGGCACTGATTGGAACTTGTAAAACTTGGAATTTTTGTTTTTTGGAATTGTTTCCTGTTACCGCTGCTTTAGACATTGAGTCAAAAGCCGATCCATATAATTGAACTTCAACTTATTTTTCGATAAGACTTACAAGCATAAAAAGTATAAAGTATCGTAAATAATATAGTGATATTTTCAAATTAACACCCGCCACTGCTAGTTTAAAACCAACGTTCAATGAACTCACTCAAACTATGAGTAAAAGCAGAACATAATCTCTCTTTATCAGTTGCTATCTATATCGCTCCATGTTTCCACCACCACCACCCACACCTATGTTCAGCGCTATAACAGTGCATCGCACCTTCATTGCATCCTGCAACTATTTACGCTCTCTCTCTCTCTCCTTATCTCTTCTTTTTACTCTTCTGCTCACTATCTGCCTCTCTAACCCCATGAAAAAGCGCCTTCAACTATGCTATGAAGTCAACTCAGGTCAGACCGTCGCTCCATAGTACGCTGGCACACTCATTCATTCGCCTTGCACTGTGTGTAAAAATCCTTTGGAAGTGGAAGTGGAAGTGGTGTATGCTCGCTGCTTTGCACTTGCATTAGTTTTCAAAACGATTCAGTTGTAAATTTTCAGCTCAACAAAACGGTCGAAAACTCGTTACAAGAAATCACGTCTTAACTGAATAAAAATTAGCATATTTTGTACCAACATACATATTTAATATATTATATAGCAGAAATAACAGCTAAAAAAAAATAAAACCAAAAAGTGATCCTTTTAAGTGTCTGTAATTAGAATAATTTATGGAACTAAACGCCAAGTTAACCCACACCCAACCGTGCTACAACTTTTGAAAAATATGTTCGCGGGCTAGTTTATTCGGTGGTTTTGTGTGTTTGATTTATTTTCTATGTTGTTGTTTATTGTTAATGCTGCAGCAGTGATACGCATCGTTTTGTAGCAGCCAGTGAACGCATTTTGGTTACTTAAGCAGCCAATTGGCATAATTACAGTTATAGGTCAAACACCCCGTGCATTAAAAATACCACCCCGCCCAACCAACCCAGCCTTGCCGTGTTTACCACACTTTTATTTGCCGTGCTGAGTGCACTTGAGTGTTTCCGGTGCAGCGCCACGAAAAGTTTTGGAATGAGCGCCACTGAAATTGTTTAGTGCTCCAAAGTGTTTTCTTTTAAATACATGCTGATTTGCTGAATGTATTTGTTGTTGTGTTTTTTTTTTTTCTTTTACTGGTCAAGTAGCTAATCGTAATAAAACGCTAATTTATTAAAGTGTAAACATTTGGCCCAAAAAAAGGAAGCTTTTCGGTTGGATGTTAAATAGCGAATACAGTGAAAACGCTGTATTAAACAAACAAGTTGTTGGAACAGGAAGAGTGTTAAATTAATTTTGTGCATCTTCAAAGAAAAACAACTTTATTTGGATTACCTGCTGAACTGGAGGTTCTTAGGCAACAAACACGTTCCATTGCTGCACTCAAGAGAAAATCACAACTCAAGGTATACACTTTTATACAATATTATATTTTAATTTAATTTATTATTTATGCTTCCTGCTTGCGTTTGAGTTAGTTGTTTAAAAAAAAGTTATTTTACTTGAGTTTATTTTAATTTAATGTATGAGTGTTTTCATTGCCGTACCTATGCTTATCTGGTGGAAAAGAGAAAAAAAAACAAATTTAGAAACCTGCATTTATATTATTTACACTGTGCAGCATAAATTTTGTTTTATCGCAGCCATTGTATTTAATATGCAAATATGTTCGTGCAATTTTTATATAATACAGTGAAAATTTTGATACCGTCTATATATATATATATATTTTGTTGTTTCTATATACATTTACCAACAGTCTACACATTTACTATGTAACAATGTTACAGTTTTGTTTGTTTGTCTGGGCGTTACGAGGAGATCCTCATGGGTCTTCTAGTCAAAAATGAGCGACTGAAGGGCGGCACAGGTACCACTATTGAATTGAAATTTTTATATATTATTCAAATGCGGTAAGAATGAAAGGAAAATTCGTCCTTTCCTTTATTTCCTTTTATTGCGAGGCATAACTTTTGACTCCTGCATACTTTCTAATAAGAATATGTTTTTAATTTTTTTAAAATTATCTCAACTCCCTCTTCTTATCCTATACTTTCGGACAATACACAGACGAACAGACGGACGAACGGACATGGATAGCTCGACTCACGAGGTGACACTGATCAAGAATATATACCGGACTCGCTTATTTCTTACGTTTGTATAAGGTTTATATACCCTATTATTGGAAACTACTATAAAATCCCGTCCTACGACGGGAAGGAACCATTTTGAGTACAAAATGGGACAAAAACTTTATAGGGTTTATATACAGAAGTTTTTATTTGAAAACATATTTATTAAATTATTTTGAAAAAAAAATTCCTAATATACAACATTTCTTGAAAACAATTTTTTAGAATTTTTAACCAATTCACCTTATCCCTTGCCATCTATAATGCTTAGTTTTACATCATCAGTCCTCTGAACTCTAGACATGGCTACATAAAGCTGGCCATGACTTAATACCGGTACTTTTAGAAAAACTCCTACTTTTTGCAATATTTGATCTTGCGATTTATTTATGGTAATTGAAAATGCCAGTTTAACGGGAAATTGTCGCCGCCGGAGAGTGAAAGGCAAATCTGTGTTTGTCGGGGCTAAATCAATTATAGGCATAAAAACTATTTTATGTTCGCCAGTGCCTGTCAATACCTGTACGATGATCAATTTAGTTTTCAGGTTTTTCACAACTAACCGCTTTCCATTACAGAGACCTCTTTTGGTATTTAAATTTCGAAGAAGTATTATAATACTTCCAATTTTGAAGTTTAACTTATGCAGTGGCATTCCTGAAGGACAACATTCATTCAAAAACTCAGCAGGGTAATTTTGTTTATCGTTATCATCACTGTCTTCAATTTAATCCGTGCTCAGATCTATCACTGTGTCACCAACTAAAATATTTAGAACTTGCTCGTTGACTTCATTCCCATTGGAATTTTTTGGTCACAGGATAGGATTGGAATAACGGTTGATGTTATCCGGAGTCAAAGTATCGCCAAAAATCTCTTAAACCCTTTCAATGGATTTGTCCGTTATATTGGACACTTCGGAAAATATTTTTTTTTTTTTTTATTTTCCAACGTCTTTTCTAAAATCAAATAGGTTGGTACTATGAAATGAAGTGCCAAAATCACAAAAATAATTTTAGGGAGATAAATAACGTTTAACTTGGTTTTGTCCATTATATTAGACAGCCTGCCAAAAGCAAAGCAGCTCATGTAAAAATCAGAGTGATGTTTTATTAATCTTTTTTTAGCCTAAATGATGGGAATACTAACTCAAAAAAGTTTCCACGATTATACTAGACAAGCCAAGGGTTAATAAAAGAACCTTTACAAACGAAATGATCATACGTTACATCTCCGTTTCCTAACTTGAGTGGCCAATCGCTAAAACTTGGATCAGAAGACCGAACATTGTGATTTAATTCTAGCAATTCCAATTGACACCAGACGTCACTGAATGTAATAATTGCTGTTCAGTTTATGCAGGCCGAATAGGTTCTGGTAATTAAGAAGCACTGTAATAGTAAGACATGGTGTATCGTAGTTGAGGAAAATGACGAAAGTCTTCAAGTACAAAGATTTCCAACATATTATTTAAGAACAGGTTCTGGTCCAGGCTGAACTGGTCTTAAAAAGTATAGTAAGTACACAAATTTTAAATGAGTAATTTTATAACAGCTTCTGGTCCAGGCTGAACAGGTTTTAAAAAGTATAGTACGTACAAAGACTTCAAATGCATACTTTTATAGCAAGTTCTGGTTCAGGCCGAACATGTTAAAAAGCATAGCAATAACAACTATAACAGTTTGAGCGATATAGAGCACGGAGCAGGACGCTTGTCTTTTATATATTAAGATAAACTAAATAAACTGAAAAACTACTATTCTGAATGCGCTGAAATTTTAGCAGTAGATTGTTTAAAGTCATTTTCTGGTTCTCACCATATGGCGATTTTTAAGAAATCATTATCTCGGCTACCTGTGTAACCGAGCTTTGTTCAGTTTCCGCTAAATAACAGACAATATAAAGGATTTACCAATTTTTGTTAATTATAAGAAGAAATACAGCAATGTTATTTCTCAAAATCATTCAAGTTAGCCATATATTATACTCTTGTTATCACTCTTATAACAATTATTTCCAAAAGTTTATCAAACTATATACGAGAATTTGTTTTTTGATTTAACTTCACTTACTCGATTTAACATAATCGATTTTAATAATGTACTTAATCTAAACATAATATTACTTCCCGATGCTATCACTTGATAGTCAAACTATTTATTAATTATTGTTTGCTTACATGATATAGCATAATATATATAAATAAAAACGTTTTCAATAACAAAGTTGCCAACATCTGAAATGCTCTTGATAAATTTATGTATTTGATTTGTTTCTTTTTGTTTTATATTTTTTTATATAAAATTTTAATAAAACTGCAGTCCCTCTGTTGTTGTACGATTTTATTGTTATTGTCAAACCATTTATATTGAAATAATTGTCTTGTTGAGGTCTTGTTGAACCAATGTCCTCACGTTTATAAAAATAATTTAAATGGAAACACTGCTAGAAAATTTTTCTACAAGTTTGAAGAATCCGCTAAAATAACAGACTTTAGGGGATGAGAGTCCTCGAAGTGCAGCCCATTAATGGTGTTGGGCGCTTATTTGCACCCCTCCAGTTGCTGAGCTCAACAAGATCTCAAAGAACAGCAAAATCGAAGTGGTTGGACTAAATCTCACTGTCAACAAAAAGTTGGGTGGCAGAATTGTTGACGGAGATCACTTCCATCGGAGATCACTCTTGACGAGTTCATGGAAGATCTCTATAAGTTGAACCTAATGTGACTTTCCATCTGTGAACTCGTGTGGCAAACAATACATCGGTATACAGCGGTGTTTGAAAAAGCGAGCGTTCAAATTACAGAATCTGTTGGACACACTCAGGGTTACATTTGAGCACAGTTAAAACGTACCTACTCTTAAAAAATATTTGTTCCCTTGAAATAAAAGTGTTTTTGTATTGGCAAAACGCTCCCCAAGGCTCTATACCTGTATATTTTTTTTTCGAAAGAACTTCATTACTTATCCAAACAAAGGTATAACTGTTAGGGGTATACTGTATGCAACCTACATAAAGTACTACCAAATAGAATGGAAAAAGTACCAAACATTTCTCACATCGTACTTAAAACGTTTAAACGTACTTAAAAATACTTAAAACTTTAACGTTTCAATGCAACCCTGGCGACACAAAGACTACAGAGTTTGATTTTTTGCTGTGTTGGACAGAGCAAATTTAAAATGTTTGCCTATAAGCCAAAAGGTTTGCCAAACCGGCGAATATACTTCTTAACAAGCGAATCTGTGTGGAAATGGCTATTTATAGCCAAAAGTGGCTATTTTTTTTTGCTTGTGATCAGTTTCGGCTATTTGGCGATTTTATTTTTCATTTGGCTATTTTTTACCCGGCTCGGAGAATCGCATCATCCGAGTATCACCGACTGTAAGCTGCTTAGGCCCATTCACCGAGAGGAGTTATAAGAAATTCGCCGAAAAGGGTGGCAAACGAAGTCCATTTAAGAGTCCTCAGCAATTTGCTCTGAAGCATCGTTGTTCTGTCCGAATTCAATGAATGTTTTTGTGAGTTTGTTTTTATTTCGCTTCGATATAATGCGACGTTGCTTCGAAACTATACTATTTCAACTTTTTGATTAATTTTAACGATTTTTCAGAGCCTTTTGTCATATTCCCATTATTGATTTTGAATATTTTTCAAAAATCCATCTTCCAACAATCGCCGAAATGAGCGAAGGAACATTTTGAAAACCAAAAACACTTGGGCGAATCACTGGTGCATCGCAAAATCCACTTCTCTGCCAATCGTCTTCCAAATGTTTGCAGGGAAATGATTTAAAATTTGAACGTGAGGGTGAATTCTCTCTTCATTTGAAGACGACTTGCCAGTGATGCTAATCGTGCAGCCGAGCGCAAAAATATCCAATAATTTGACATGCAACATCTCGAATCATGTGTCACAAAAGAGTATGCAACAATGTATATAACTTTGATCATTGAAAGTAATTGTGGTTTGTTTTCAAAAGTAAAATAAAGCAAGTCAGCATGGAAAAGTAAGTTGATATAGCATTACGCCACATATAAAACATTTTCCACTTGTTTCACTTGATTTCACTTTCTCACCTACTTATCTATCTCCCATTTCTGAACCAAGGCAGACATGACTGAATACGTTTAACACCTGAAATCCTTGGTTCGAAGCTAAAAAAAAAAAAATGCAATACTGTTTTTACTTCCGAAAATGCAAACCTTATTTTTATTAAGTTTTTTACTCTAATCAAGTAAAACATTAATGAGCTAAGGTCCTGCTATATTAAAGGTCCGTCTTTTAAAAGGATATTTGCCCTAAATGTGTTTAAAATATGCTCTTATATTTTTAACACATAATTTTTTATAAAATATTTAAGAACAAACATGTTTGTAAATCTGTTTCCAGTAAAAAACGGTACTATATTGTACAAAAAACTATTTAGTTAAAAAAGGCATGAATGTTAGTTTTGTTTCTTTTTTCTTATACAATTAATTAACCTTTTGGCCATTTTTTTTTCATTTTGGCTATTTTTATTTTCTGTTTTGGATATAAAAATAAATTTACTCCGTTAACACTGCCCCTGATATCGCAGTCCATGATATCGCATGCCATATTGCATGCGGCACCGTACTGTTAAATCCACATTCCAACCAAGTGGCAACGACACTCTGCTGGCGATATGTCACAAGACAAATCGCGGTAGGGTAAAGTGGTGGACACGTGACCTAGCTGTGAAGAGTAGGTTGCTTTTGCTTCTTAGGATTAGATTCTAGAGGGCCAGAGTAGCCATAGATAGGGATTTGTCCCAGCATAGAGATACATAATTACAAAGAAAGCTTAAGAGTTAACAAGGAGTTGAAAGTCCATTTAAAAGAACATGAATGGAGGTATTTCGGGAGATGACCCGTCGAGTAGTATGGCATATAAGCTATATCGTGGCCAGGGTCGTTCTATTAATGTAAGCGATATCAGCCAAGATTTTACTATTTTAACAAAATGGCGGGAATGTTTTCATGCTCAAGTGAACTCATTTTTTCCAAGAATGGATGGTGAGGTCTCTTCTCTTTTTAAACAAAGATGATATTATGACTGGAGAATTGTGTAAAAGCATCTGAAAGGTCATTCCTGAATTCAAAGAAGTCTTATATAGCAAATGCTTGAGCGAAGGCATCTTCCCTGACGAATTTCTGAATACCAAGAAGTATTCAGAAGCTGACCCTGACGAATGGAAACAGACGCGGGTTATAATGCTCTCGAAGTCACCTGATAGGCTGAGAGCTATTCTCGCTCCTAACTGGGGCATCAGTCTTTTCCGGATTGGAAAATTACTAGAGAGGGTCTTGGTGGAATGGAACAAACAATTCAATTTTCCAAAAGGAAAAATTTCGAATTAGTTTTATAATTTTTTAGTGTGCACAGTAGTAAACGAAAGTGAAAGGAAAATGTCTCTTGGGTTGTGACTTCAGGAAACTTATTTGGCGTTATTCTTTCATAATTTCGTTGTTGGTAGAATTTTGAAAAGAAAGACTCTTCGACACAGTTTCATCATGTAATTGAGAGATGAAACTTGAAAAGAGAATTTAAGAAAGTCTAATGGTGTTAGTTTCCTTGTCTATATCTCCTCTAACACACTCTAAAACTATATCGAAAGCTCTTTATTTGAAAAAATTGTCAACATTAGAAAAGGGTATTGATGCCAAGAAATAGTTTACATAAAATATTTTTGACTTTTCAACTGAATGTAAAAAAAAACATGTGCAATATAACCTTCTCAATAAATTTACAATTGTCAATCACTAGAATAAGTCTGTTTAACTCAAAACATTGTGATATTAAAGCAATATATCATACTTTTTATTTTTTTATAACTTGCTCATGAATAATATACTTAAAACTGCTTACAAATTATTTGCATCAAAATTTTTATGATCACCGGCTAAAAGTTGCCCAAAATCACGTTCATGTTCTTGCTTTATAGCTATTTATTAACAATTTCAATAAAATGCATAAACACAGAACTTAGTAGTAAAAGGCAAAAGGCAAAAAGTTCAAGAAAAAACAAAAAAAAATTCAAAATAGTTTTCTTTGACTTTTCTTTGGCTTTTGTGCAAATGTTAACCTACTTTTACAAGTTTAAAGCAGCGGTAGTGTGCTTGTTACTTACTGTGTGTGGCTGTGTATGTTTTGCTTGCGTGTGTGTGTGTTAGTGATAGTACATTGTTTCCTTTCTTTTGAGCGCCACATAGCGGCATTTTAGTACACTTTATTAGACGTTGCATGTTTCCCACGTTCGAACAGGCTGCAGGCTGCAGCAGAGTGCACTGCCCTCAAAATAATCACAAGGACATCGCCAAGTTTCGTTTTTTTTTTTTTTTTTTTTTTTTGTACACATTTTATCGTTGCATTCGTTTAGTTAATACAGGCCGACCAGACTGAAAGCTCTACCTTACACCACACCCAGACAGCTGACCCGACTTTTCCGGCTGTCAGCCACCATCAGTTGAGCCTTTTATGTATGTTTCTATTGTTGCGTGTTCACAATGAGCACATCCTTGCATTTTCACAATCAAGTTTTTTATATGTAGTGTGACTGTGACTGTATGTATGTATGTTTTGTGCTCTAGCTAAGTATTGAAGAAAAGAGCTACGGGGCCAATGCGCGACACCTTTTGCTTTGGGCGCGTCTGTCTGGGATGCGGCTATTATTTGGGTGGCACCAATTGAGGTAAACTGTCTTCTTGGAAAGTTTTTGATGACCTACAATTTTGTATTAATAATATTATTAATTAAAATAAACAATTTTTTTTACTAGTTTTACGCCTTATGCCTATCGGAAGCTACAATAAAATTGCTAAAATTGTTTTTCCATGCTTTATTATCCCAAATTATCTCAAGCGCAATGGATAAATGGCCCCAAATTTTAAATAAAGGGGCCTAAAAAAATAACTTTTTCATTCCTTCTTTTAAGAATTGTCTTTGTGACTCTGTTCGTTTGCGTAAAATTTTGTTCACAAAATTTATTTTTTTGTTGCGTGAAAATTCTGACAAATATTTTGTTGCGAAGAAATTAAAAAATTTGAGAAAGTCATGCTTTACTTTTCAAAATAGAGAAAAATAAATATATATAAAAATAAAAAATGTTCGACAATTGTCACTTTTCTCTTCAAACTAAATAGGCAGTTCAATTACATTGTCGTGAAAAAACCCAGCAGTTATTTTGGAGACAATTGGAAAAACCAACTAGTTTATTTCTAGTGAAAGTGGAGTTAGTTGCGAACAAGTCCAAAAGACGCTCAGAATAGAACAGTTTGAATTAATTTTTATATTCTTAGTTTTTGTTGTCAGCAGGCACACACAAAATAAAAAAACAGATACGCTCAAAACGTGTTTTGGCTCATTTTTTTCATTTAGATTCCGAACTTATTTTAACTTTCGCAAACATTTTCGATGAAAATGGTAAATGGTAATATACAGGTAAAAGTTTATACAAAAATTTAATAAGTTATATTTTACGTACCCGTGTTCTGAATAAGGCGAATAATAGGGCTTACTAATGACCACTCCTGGACTGTACCAAAACGGACCAGTTTAGAACTATTCATAATGGAACTAGTACAGATATAGGGAAAAACGAATGTTTATGAGGACAATTTTCTTTTCCTATGACATCTACCCGTAAAAAGCGTCAGTTCGTTCAATGTAAAAGGGTATTGTAGTGGGACCAGTACTGGCCCCTTTTGGAACTAGTTTAGAACTATTCTAAATCTGGTCCATTTATCTGCAGGGAATATTTTGCAAGAGAAATGTTGCGAGTATTTTTCACAGCGGAACAGACTACAACTTTGACGAACATGTTGTGAAAATTTTCACGCATATTTCATAGCTATTGTTTTTTGTATTGAAATTTGAGTGAAATTTCACATTAAACTAAACAGAGTACCAGGCTTAAACAAAAAACTTACGACAACTGTCACTTTTCACTTCAAAATAAATAGGCAGTTCAATTAAATTGTCGTTCAAAAAAATGTTGCAAGCGAAATGTTGCGAGTGTATTTCACAGCGGAACAGAGTACTACTTTGAAGAACATGTTGTACAAATTTCCACGCGTATTTCACAGCTATCGTATTTTTTATGAAGATTCGAGAGAAATTTCACATGAAACGGAACAGAGTACTAGGCTTAAAGCTGAAATTTGACTTATAAATCACAAAATCAAAGCATTCATATAGCAAAGAGAGCTCTCATAAAACTTCAAAAAAAGTTCTTACCTAAACGAAATGCTGTATCCGCCCATGTGTCATCCGTATTGGATAATCAAACAACAAACTTAATCAATGATTAACGGTAAACAATATAATAAAAGTTGAACTTGTTAGTCAGTTACTAAGAACAGCGGCTGTGTGTGATAAATCCAACAGATGGTCATAAATTTTATCTGAATATGCTTAAATATCATAACAAATATCGTAACCATAAATCGGCCGCCATGAAAGTCATTAAAAGTAGCGAATTTTTTTTTTTTTAATGCTACCACAATAGATATGGTAGCTGTCAGTTGGTTATATATAGATTATATTAATATCTGTTTAACAATCATAACCAATTTGTCAAATAATGCGAAACTTGACTTAATTCGATTTGTAAATTATGCTTAAGTCGTCTTCATCATAACATAATGATTAACTGTTTTTATCGTATTTACTCTTTTAGCTGCAATCTCCAATAGCATACTACATAAAATTCATTTACGTTCCACCATAAACTTTATAAAATGCCAGCACAGTTCGGTCCACTCGGAGACCGTGGCCTCATTGATCTAATTTATTTGTTGTTTTTAGATGCACTCCGGTTCATCCGGTTGTCGAGCGTTGCAAGGGCAAATGTGGATACACTCAGCATGAGCGCTTCTGTTGTTGTTGTTGTTGCTGTTGTCAATGTGGTTAAGTTGTTATTGTAGCTGGTCCATCATCAAGGACAACATTTTTTTGTGTGTTGTTGCTTCCTTGTTAGTATTGTGGGAAAATTATGATGTGTTCGTTGCAACGTTGCAGCACACATCGGTTAACTCATACATATACAAGCGCACATACACATTCAACTCAAAAAATACTCACATACATACATTAAGCCAAGCTGAAGGACCTTGGTAAAAGGTGAGCCAGCACAGGCATTTAGAGTTTATTTCGTTAGTAAATAAAATACGACATAAAGTCACACAGATTCTTCATATTTTGTCTGACTGCAAGTAAACCTCGAGTCAAGTCGTACCCACCAAAGACTAACCAACTACCTCTTCTCTGCTTTTTTTACTTAATTTTGAAGGTTAAACTCGTTGTTAGTTCGTAGTGAATAAAAAGAAATGAATTGAATGAAGGTCTTTTGGAGGCTTCAGCATGTTTCAAAATTGTGGCAAGAAACAATTTACGTTTGCCGGATGTAAATCTTTTAAACAGTTTAAACGAGGTGAAAAGCGGTGTGGTTCTGCGTGAGATTAAGCGACACTGAATTTGTCAAGTGCGAAAGAGAGCGCAAAAATAAAATAAAATAGAAAACTAAACTCATGGCGTATGACAGTTTATAATTTTTCATAATCCGTTTAGCCTTGAAAGGATTAGTAATTTTGTTTCTTTTCTCTTTTTTTTTTCATTGAGTAAATTTTTTGCATTATTTAATTTTAATTTAGATTTAAAAAATTAAAAAAATTTTTTTTCTCTTTGCAGTTGTCTAAATGGGGCGATGGCAAAACCAACGAAGAAGGCGGTAAGTAGACCTAGAAGGCAAACACTCATGGTCACTTTTCATGTAATTGTTTTAAAAAAATAATGGTAGAAGGTACCAGCAGGAAAAAGATTGCATTTTAACATGTACTGAACCAAAACGTACACAATAATTATGAATTTATACATGATCTCCATGAATTGCATTCATGAGTTTTGGTCGAGTAACCAACTGCATGAGTCACATGAACTATTTATGATAGCAATGTCCAAAATTCACAAAAGAAAAATGACGATAACATGAATATTTCATAAGCCTTTTGTTTAAAGTTCATAAAGCCTGTGTGCAAGGTACATGCACCAATAATAAATTTCGTAAATATAAATCATTCATAATTTGTGTACATAAAATGCATGTGCAAATACGAGGTGAGCAAGAATAGTTCATGAAATAAGTGAACAAAATTAATGAATCTCATGTACATATGAGATATATAAAAGGGAAATATGAACTTCTTTATGAGTTTAGCGACCGCGAGTTTAGCGAAATTCATATAATTCATGTACGAATACAAGGACAGCACGAATGGTTCATAAGATCAGAGTCAAAATGCATGAAGCTGATCCCGAGAATCAATTTCATACTTTGTCCAGTGCCCGTGTCACTGAATGTTCGACTTCTGTATCGAAAAAAGTGCTAGTTTTGGAACATCTTGTGCAGGCACAGACCAAACCGGGCACTTGTCGGTTTATTGTGTCCAAATATGGTCGCTCGTTTTTTAACACTTTATTGACATAATACAGACTAACTACGATACTATTTCTGGTGACTGGTAATTGTTGTATATGTTTCGGGTACATTATAGTTAAAAACTTTTTCAGGGAATTTTGGGTAAAATATCGATCAAATTTCAGTTGAAAAGGCAAGTTCTTTTCGCACACCAATCAGTAAAATAATTCTGTCCTGTGCGCGAGCTACAGCGCGAGGCATTCGGCTTCATATCAATGTACGATTCTTTTTTTTCGTTATCTTCACAGCTGTTCGTTGCTACTCGTAGCTTTAAAAAATAAAATTGTGCCTGATAATTTCGGACTTTTGTGCCTGAGCGCTTTCGTACCGTCACAAATTATTTATCGGGCATGTAATTATATAATGGAAACGTGAGTTACTTTATGCATTTAGTTTGACAAAAAATATTACTGTCACAAATGTTTGGCAATCAGCTCGTAGACTTATTTGAAGCCAGAAATCGAAAGAGGAGGCTTCAAACAATCGAATCCTTTTTCATGTCTTTAACAATGTTGAGAAAAAAAAGTTATGGTCGCCAAAGTTAACAAAAAATTTTGCACGCTAGTGAGAAAATAAGTTACCATGTTTCGAATATTCTTTGAGAATAAATTAAGTGCTTGAAAATTAGATTTAGTTATAAAGAATCCTTTCTTACTTAAAATATACCTGAATAATTGGTATGGCTATTCGCATGTTGTCTTGTTGCGCAACTATTAACTTTTTTCATGTGCTTTAAAACAATCGATAAAATCGTTACAGTGTCATCCAGAGAGAACATTTTTACCATGTATTCACTAGTTTCTACGAAGGAAGAATTGTCTATGAGTATCAAAAATTGCACCGTTCTGAGATCTTAAATGGGTTTCTTGAAAAAAATGTGGGCATATTTTTCCGCGATATAAAAAATTTCAAACGAAAAAGCGTTGTCATCAAAATGTTTAGTTATATGTTACTCATACGCCTCCGTATCATATGCCTAGTTTATTTTGGGATTAGCTATTCAAGTGGGAGTTTCCAGTGTTTAGTTAGGACAGTTAGCTTAAATTTACCAATTTTGATTTTTTAAAGATTTTTGTAATAAAAATATGTATCCGACCACATTCCATCTCTGAAAAAAAGAGCTTCAAACACAGTGAGTTAGACTCTTAGATATAAAATTCGAAATTATTAAGCAGATATTTAATTTTTTACTCAAATTGTAAGAGTTTAAATAAAGTAACAGGTGTTAAGCGCTCTTGAACATCTGCAATCATGGTCAATATATATTTTATTCACTCTGAGGAATGTGTTATTCATGCATAAAAAAACAATTTACAAACTTTTTATTTAATCTAAAACTTTCTGTTTTTGCTCTGACGTATAACATATATTTCGATTTAGTGCAAAAAAAAATCGCAAAGCTTAAATATCTACACAAAATTCGAATGTTTACAAGATGGCTTCAATATAAAAACTTATGACGGATTCTTAAGTAAACAAACCGGAAATGAAAAATATGTCTTATGTGCATATATTTTTAGATAACTAAATCAAATATTGAATGCTTGGGCACAAATTAAATCTAAATTTGCCATTGAAAATGAATTTGAAGTGAAAATTAATATATAAATTCTTCATAATTGTCTTTTTTTGTAATTTAAACAGCACTTTTATGAAACTTTTTTAATGGCATAAATTTTCGGTATGCATTATGATTTAGCCTTAAAAAATCCATGAAAAAAACAACAACAAAAAACTTATCTATAATCTCACAAAAAAGCATCGTTCAGATGCTGTTGCTAAACAATACTCATACCTTATAAATACTTGTGAACAACTTACGGAAGTATGTCAACATCAACAATTGTAATGCAGCAATGCAGCCTATCGTGTTAACCGCACCATCTACTTTTTTACCTTAGCTCTACCTTTTTTTTTCATTGCACTCTTAATATATAGAAAGGTGAGCCAGTCTATAAGCTTATTTTTTTATATTTTTCACACTCAAAGAAGGACGATAGAGTACTCCTCAAGTAGTGCTGGCATAGCAAACATTTTTAGGTCAACCAATCATAATAATACTATGCATTCAGCTGAACTCTGTCTATACACCCTATAACTGGTGTTTACATTCACATTAACAGGCAAAGATTTAGAACATTTCTAGTCATTGACAAAATTCAAAAATTTATCAATTAAGGGTGCGGACGTTATATTTTGTTATTCAAGATTTATTGCTTTATTGCGTGTAGAGTGTCTGAACTTCGGTGATTACCAAGCATGCACAAAATATCGATTAGTTGCAAACAAACGCACATACAAATATGCGAAGAACTCCCTGCTAACCATAAAGTTCAATGCACTTCCTGCATGGAATAAGAAAGGTATTCATTCACTCATTCAGCTGCTTGTTTTTAAGGGTACTTTTTCCCCTAAATTTCTTAAAAATTCGATAGACAGTAATAAAGTTTGAATAGCGTTTTATCGTTTTGTTAACATGTTCTGATATGGGAGGCCATTTAGAGTCTATTAATTGTTACATTATAACGAAGCATTAAAAAATTTATGGAAGATACCCTCGATGTGGGTCATAAAAAGCGGAGTCGTCTGCTTTTTTTCGAAGTTATTGTCATTTCGTGTGTCGTGTGCTTAATTATGTGCTTACATATACATGTGTATGAATGTGTTTTTCTGTATATGTCGTGGAGAACTAATGCCAATTTGATATTAGATCCGAATAGAAGACATTTTTTAAAAAAAAAATATAAAAGTTAATTTGTCTGTTTGTAAATTAGTGTGCAACAATTGACCCAGATTTGTTGCGTTGGTGTATGCGTTATACAGATATGTATGAGTGTCTGTTTGTATGGCTGCATGTTTGCACTTGTGCAACAAACACACATTTGAGCATAACTTGAATGTATCCACCGACAAACAAACAGACAGACAAACAGTCATACGTACACGTAAGCTATGAATGAATGTTGTAATTAATTCGATTTGTCGGAAATCAACACACACATATTGTGGTTGTTTTGTGTGTTTGTGTTTTTTGGTTTTCATTCATAAACACATCCATCCATCCAATATACAATCGCAAAATGTAAACATTTTTCGCTCGCTCATATTTTGTGCTAACCTTGATCCTCTTACATTTAGGATCTTTATGTGTTAGACTTTGTGAAAGTCAATGTTTTCTATAGAGAATTACAAAATTTTGAGTGTAGTGGGTAGCATGAATCAAATGTTTCTATTTCATTCGCAAAATTACCTTCTTTAAGTTTAAGTAGTTCTACGAATTCGTATTGATGCGAACTGCTGGAAAATAGTTTTGCACAGGTTGTTGATTTTATTGGTTTTCTGATTTCGAATCTGAATATGAGAAACAAATAGACGGGTTCAAAATCTACATTTTGACAAAAGAAGAAAAAACGCTTCATAGTAAAAATAATGTTATTTGCTATAGAGCGAATTTTTATTTAAAACTGTATCACCGAAAGTAGGTCAATATGCCGGTTTTGAATCAAGGACCAAGGGGCAATGCTGTTTTTAACAGTACCAGTACCATCGGATAAGTATAATTGATGAAGGATATGACTTATGGACTACGTGTACTTAATGATCGGTAGCACCGTGTAACAATCTGTGCAAGGCATCCACCCAACTTTTGCCAACAGAAATCCGAAGAATTCTTAGCCTCATTGGAGTAACTTCGGGTATTGTGATATGGTCGGGTAATGTGGTATACCTGCATCTATTGTTAAATACACAATTTTTGATAAGAATAAACATGTGAACATAACAGCAAAAGAAAAATAGACTTGCTGCAGTGTAATACGCTCTCTCATTAGCTGTTTTTGCTCTCATTGCTGTAAAATTGTTTTATCGGTGTAGTCGATATTTTTGCTTGCGTGCGCCTTGCGAATGAATTACAATAACTAAAGCACAATTTTTATTTTTATCTAAAATGGATAAATTTGTTGTTGTTGGAATAAATTTAGCCTAAAATTAGTTGAAATTTTTATTTTCTAAAATGTATTTTCACAAAAGTAACCTTATAATTTTTAAAACCGAATTCGGCTATTGTGATATAGTCTAAGTTGGATAATGTGATATACCATCTTTACATAAAATCTCTGTTCAATCCATTCATTTTATACTTTGTGTTATTTTTTTTTTTGTTAAGTTTTCACACGCGTATTTGTATTCAGTTGATTTTGTTTGTATTTTTGTTTTCTTTTATGCGAATTCCACTAAAGTAATAAAAACATTGATAAAGCTAAAATTACATTATTTTCTTTTCAATAATATTGTTTTTTTTATTTTGGTTGAAAAAACAATAGATACTGCTATTGAACATTATTCGCGCAATGTAATATTGGTTTATATGGTATATCACATTATCCGAACTTGGTATATCACTTTACCCGCCAATTTTATTAAGGGGAGTTACATGACATTTTTTCATTGTATCGAAAAAAATCCAAATTGGGTTACGCTATAGAGCTCCAAAGTTGTAAAACACTGCAAAATGCATCAAAAAAATATCCTGTGTAATGCAGTATAAGCTAAGTTACAAAAGTTAGTAGTAATTATAAATTTAAAAATACCTATATCACATTGCCCGAAGTTGCCCTACCCTTGTATCTGGCTTCTTTTAAATTTATTTTAAAATTCTTTTAAAGAACACGGTTTAATGGAAGGTTAGGTTAGGTCAGAAGTGGTTGTGACCTTAACGGGCCGTGATGGCCTTTAGGTCCATTACAAAAGCTTTATTTATTATTGGTTGTGGTTGTGGTACCCCATAAAACGAATTCTTTTTTTATTAATGACTGTTCTTTGAAACAACTTGTGCTTTAAGTGAACTTCCATAAGGCTAGCAGTGTTGCCGGAATATGGCTTATGTTAAGCAGTATAAGGCTAACAGTAGTGTGTATATCGAAATGCACGATTCTGTAGATTTGGGCATTCGCACAGATAGGAGGTTATTGATTCCTTTTCTTCTGGAGCATTACAGCTTCGAATTGCTTTGAATTATGAAGGCCAAGTGTTCTTCGTGGGCCCCTTCTAGAATAATATAAAAGCCACTATATCCTAAGTAATCCTGTAGAAGTTCTATAAAAATTCCCCACATCACAAAGCTACATGAAGATAATTAGTGGTTCTTGGATAGACTCAAGCCTTGAGTCTTTAAACCTGTTTATGGACACCTATTTTAGCGATACCATTTCTACTAAAGCAGTCATACCACCAGAACTATCCCAAATTGTAGTATTATACGGGCAGTGACCACTTAAGCCCTTCCTTTCATTCCTTCAGAAAGAGAATGTCCTGCTCGAAACCATTTTCTATTTTTGCCTATAGTCAAATTAAATCCAATTTCAGTGGAGGGTGGTGAGAGTTGTTTCTATGCCAAGGTCAGAGAATGACTTCAGACGAATAAGGCTAACCCCTTTCAATATTGAAAACTCTGGAAAAACTATCTAAGGAAATTCCACAGACAGTGTTGTACTTTCCCTTGTATCGACTATTGAAGAGTCTCTCCAGATCAAGCAGTACACGTTATAAGTACACGAATTAAACAATGACCTGCCAAGTGCTTTTACACAGATTTTAACAGTGAAGGAGCGTTAAACGTCGAGTGAGGTTTAACCGTCATTTTATAACCAAAAGGTCATTTAATTCGGAGATAGGGCAATTCGCGGTTCGCAGATACGTCAGCAGAGGCACCCCACAAGATGGCTGTTCTCTCTTTTTCTAAAGAGCGAAGTTTATTTTGCAAACACGGACATTGTCACCAAAATAAAAAAAGAAAATATTTAATCCAACCTTTATTAACCTTGTGGAAACCGCTTTTCGGTATCTCTCAAGTGGAGATGGCGCCTGCAGGCACAGCTTCTTACTCGTCTTCACCATGAGGTATACAACTCTATAATTGTTTCGGTACACACTCAATAATGTTAAAATTGGCATAAGCAGCTGTGTTAATTATTTGGCAGAAATTCTAGACGAGAAACTTTTCTGGTACGAAAGTATAAACGTAAGAAAATAAATGTGGTTTACCTCCCACCCTAGTCCCTTGTTCTTACACATCAATTGTCCATCCAGTATAATTTGTTTGGTAGACGGTTACCAACAAGCCAAAGACGTGAGAAGTAAAGAAGTTTTACCTCTGTAGCGTTTTCGATTTCAACTTGTCGAAAGGTCAACTGAAAAGTAGAGTAGCTATTTTGTAATTAGATCAACCTGTATGCATAGTTTAAAAGCTATGTCCTGTGTTGTCCCTGAGCTAACTCCAATTGGTGGGTAAATTTTTTCCACATTAACTTGAACCACTGGAATTCTAAGCATTACATTTTTTTTTGGGTAAACTTTTCCCACATTGTCTTGAGTCACTGGAATTCTTAACATTAAATTTTTGCTGTCCTTGTCCTTGCCCTTGTCCTTGTCCTTGTCCTAGTCCCTGTCCTAGTCCATTTTCAAATCCTTCTCTAAGCCTTGTCTAAATCTTTTCCCAAATCTATGTTCTAAGTCTTGTCAATGTCCAAATTTTTGTATAAGCCGTTGTCTAAATCCTCGTTCCCATTTTTATTTAAAACCTCATTTTTCAATATTTAAAACCGCGTATTTATATCTTTCCAAATTCTTGCCCTAATTGTTATCCTGAGACTTGTTCCAACATTTGTTTGGATAAGCAAGGATAAGTACATCCTTTGCCCTTGTACTTATCCTTGCTCTAGAATCAGATCTAGATTCTGAGAATTCTAGAATTATTCTTGACTGTGGCACATTTAATGATGTGGCCAAGCAATGATGATGCATTTACGTTACATAAAGGGTCCAGAGGTCTTATGAAGTCATTATTATGTACTTTTTTTGACATAACGCCAAAAGAGTACAGTATTTCAATCAAATTCTTAGAAGCTATACTCATAATGAAATAATTCCATGCAACGCTGCTGCATGTTTGTTGCGGTTTCAATGCATTGCGATTGCCTTCTAGAACTCGTGACCTCCAAATTGTTTTTTTTTTTTTGTTGTAAGGAAAAATAACCAACTTTTGTATCGGAAAATAAAATTCATATAAATAAATTTTATATTCATATAAAGCTATGCCACGATATTTAAATTTGGTTGTAAGTTATCTTCGCGACCTGGTGATTTTTTTTTTTTTTTGTCGTGAAGCCATGCGTCCAATCTTTATTTTCGTTGCATAACATTTAGCGTTGCTCAGCAACTCATTGAGTAAAAATTTCATGCAACGTCGCGACGTTGCATTTTCGCTATAAAACGGCCTCGTGAATCATACAATTTTGATTTATTTGTTTTAACTTTCAACTTAATTTAAGCTAATTCGATTGCGATATATCGATCTGAGTGGTTACTTGCAATTTACTATATTTTATTGACGTTGCAGAAGAAGGAAAAAAGCTGCACTTTGTCAGTCCGGCACGACGTAAATCAGTTCTTGCGCCGATATTGAATAAAATTAAAAATGGCACCGATGCCGATGGTGAGAAGAAGAGCGACAGCAATGGACATGTGACAGTACAGATAGAAGCTGCTAAAAAGGTCAAGGTAAGCTATGCAGAGTCAGCATAAGCTCACAGCAATTGGCGGAACAGTTGAAGTGCTTCGAATAGTTTCTTTGACCACGTTTTCGTTTCCGTTTCCATTTCAAGCGGCACAGCATACACGGCATGATGGAGGAGGAGAACATAATCAGGCCACATCAGGAGATACGTCAACTGACGTTGGAAGAAAAGAAATTCCTGTTGGCAGTGGAGCGAGGCGATATGGCGGGCACAAGAAGGTAATTGGCAATATTTGCAATTTGTCAGTGTGGTCGGCAATAATCTTTAAATATTATTTCATTTTCAGAATGTTGCAAAAAGCTCAGGACACTGAATACATTAATGTCAATTGTGTGGATCCACTTGGACGCACTGCTCTGCTAATGGCTATTGATAATGAAAATCTGGAAATGGTCGAGTTGTTGATTAACTACAATGTAGACACGAAAGATGCGCTCTTACATTCCATATCGGAGGAATTCGTTGAGGCAGTTGAAGTGCTGTTAGATCATGAGGATTTGACCTTTCAAAACGAGGGCAGTCATGTGAGTGCTTTTCCCAGAGGAAACTAGATTATAATTAGGGCATACAAAAAATATTTACAAAAATATACACATTTTGTCTGTCATAACGTACCATTTCTCCATAATTATGTGTGTTTTTTGTCTATATCCAGAGCTGGGAATCGATGCCTGAGGATACATCCACATTTACACCCGATATAACACCACTTATACTAGCAGCACATCGTGATAATTATGAGATTATTAAAATTTTACTCGATCGTGGTTCGGTGCTGCCAATGCCACATGATGTTAGGTATAGTTCTGCCATCAAACCATTGTTTCTTTACTTTGATTCCTTGAGCCTCGCTTTTCAGATGTGGCTGTGATGAATGTGTTCAGTCGCGTCAAGAAGATTCTTTGCGACATTCGCGCTCACGCATTAATGCATATCGCGCATTAGCTAGTCCAAGCCTTATTGCCTTGTCCTCCAAGGACCCAATTTTAACAGCATTCGAACTGTCGTGGGAGCTGCGACGTTTGAGTTTTTTGGAACACGAATTTAAGGTATACTTTTTTTAATATTGTATTTAAACTGTATTTTAACTTTATTTAAGATGATATTTTATCTATATTTTGTTTGGCGTTATAGAATGAATATCAGGAATTGCGTAAACAATGTCAGGATTTTGCTACCGCTTTACTAGATCACACCCGTACATCCCACGAATTGGAGATTCTACTGAATCATGATCCCACCGGACCAGTTTATGAGCATGGCGAGCGCATGCATTTGAATCGTTTGAAGCTGGCCATCAAATTGCGACAGAAGAAGGTATACATAAGGGGTATTCACAATGCCTTGAGTAGTTGGGTAGATTGCCAAATGCCATACATTAGAGGTATTCACACTGACTTTGATAGTTGGATATGGGTAGATTGAATACTTTTATCAACTGCGAGCTCTCTTAATTGAGTACTTTGTAGAGTAATTTTGGGCAGTGCTGCATGTTATTTTGTATCTCTTACTGTTTACTTTATTTTAATTTACTTTGTTTTAATATTTTGTGAATTCCATTATTGCCTACTTTTGGAAAAGGTTACCACCTTGAAAAAAAGTACTCAATTTGACAAGAAATCCATCTACCCAAACAATTCAGGGGGTCAGCTAGAGTAGATTGGTAAATGGGTATCTGGGTACAATGGTACTTTTACAAAAACAAAATGTATGGCATATGCCAATCTACCCAACTACCCAAGACAGTGTGAATACCCCTATTTTGTTTTTGTAAAAGTGCCATTGTACTCAAGTACCCATCTACCAGTCTACTCTAGCTAACCCCCGGACTTGTTTGGGTGGATTGATTTCTTGTTAAATTGAGTACTTTTTTTCATGGGTTACCACTTTTTCCAAAAGTAGGCAATAATTGAATTGACAAAAAATTACAACATAATAAATTAAAATAAAATAAAGTACAAAATAAGATTTAAAAAAAAAACATGCAGCACTGCCCAAAATTATTCTACAAAGTACTCAATAACAATTAATGGTGCTCGCAGTTGCCAAAAGTACTCAATCTATACATTTCCAACTACTCAAGTCTGTGTGAATGCCCCTATTGTGTTTTTGAAAAAAAAAAATTTCAAGAAAACGAACATAACACATCAAATTACAAAAAGTAGGCGTGAAATGCTACAAAAATAACTTGTTTGTTTATGCAAGAGTACTTATATCATTTTCGTTCTTAAATTAATTAATTTTTTTTAAAAAAAATGGCATCTTTAAATTATCAAAATCAAATTGAACGTTAAAGTAGGTGCATTCTTTAAGATTTTTAATGCAATATTTCGCAAAAATTTTGGAACGAATTTAAATGTGTTAAATGTTTACAGTTTGTCGCCCACTCCAATGTTCAACAGCTCTTGGCGAGCATTTGGTACGAGGGTTTGCCTGGTTTTAGACGCAAAAATATGGCACTTCAGGCAGTGGACATCATACGCATAGGTTTGTCTGAAAATACAAATTATAAAGATTGCTTCACAGAAATTCTTTACTTTTTTCCACCCAACGACAGGCATCATGTTTCCAATCTTCTCACTGGCCTACATTTTGGCGCCCTACTCCAGCGTTGGACAAACTATGCGAAAACCATTTATTAAGTTTATCTGTCACAGCGCATCGTACTTCACATTTTTATGTAGGCATTTCTAGCCCACAAGGTTTATAGCATTTAAAAAAAAATATTAACCCGATTTGCTCTTTTATAGTTCTGCTAATGCTCGCATCACAGCGTATTGAAACCTTTATAGGCGGTTGGTGGTTTTGGACCGAATCGCAAACTGTTGTCTCCGAAGTGGAAGAGATGCCTACGAAGCGTGGTGCAAAACCGACATTCATTGAGTGGTTAATACTGTCCTGGGTTAGCGGTAAGTTTGAAGTTTTGCTTTAACTTTGAATAAAAGGAGGTTTCAATTCAAAACAAAATCAACTTTCATGATTGACTTTCAAAACCAAAATTCAAGACTGGAATTTTGTCCGCAGTTTCAAAACTTGAAAAATTTGTTTTTTGCAAAAACGAAGCCAGTTTAATTTGCAATTTAATCTTCCTAACCTACAAAGACAGAAACTATTTATAATACTTATATTAAATGCAATCGGAAGCAAAATTGGAACTGATTATTTTTTAAATTCACACAAAGTAAGAAACTTATATATCATTTATTTAACACTGTGTCGTCTTTGCAGGTCTTATTTGGAGCGAGGTTAAGCAGCTCTGGGATGTCGGACTGCAGGAGTACCTCAATGATATGTGGAACGTTATTGACTTTGTGACCAATTCTTTGTATGTTGCCACCGTTGCTCTACGCGTTGTTTCATTCTTTCAGGTTTCTCAAGCAATTCTCTTGACTTTATGCTAAAAATTATGAGTTTTATTATTTTTGGTTCAATCAATATAGGTGCAAAAAGAAATGATGATCAATACAAATGCCGCTGATTTACCGCGTGAGCGTTGGGACACTTGGGATCCAATGCTCATCTCGGAAGGTCTCTTTAGTGCGGCAAACATTTTCAGTAGCCTCAAATTGGTGTACATCTTTTCGGTGAATCCACATTTGGGGCCACTGCAGGTGTCACTGTCGCGCATGGTCATGGATATAATGAAGTTTTTCTTTTTATATGTTTTGGTATTGTTTGCATTTGGTAGCGGTCTAAATCAGCTGTTGTGGTGAGTTTGTCTTAAAGTTATGGTGAAGAGGTGAAAAGGATATTCTATATTGAAACTGAGCTTTGTTTAAGGTATTATGCGGACTTGGAAAAGAAACGTTGTCCAGAGGTAACGCCCAATAATATCTATGTTAATGGCACGGCAGATCCAAACGCCTGCATCGTCTGGCGGAGATTTTCAAAGTAAATAATTAAGCACGAAATTTATGTTTATCACTCATATTAAACTCTTCTCTTCTAGCCTATTTGAAACCACACAGACGCTTTTTTGGGCCGTTTTCGGTCTCATAGATTTGGATAGCTTCGAATTGGATGGCATCAAGATTTTTACACGTTTCTGGGGCATGCTTATGTTTGGCACCTATTCGGTAATCAACATTGTGGTGTTACTAAATCTGCTCATAGCCATGATGAATCATTCATATCAACTGATATCGGTGGGTTCAAATTATTTCTTGCACATTAATTAGATATGTGATTGTGTTGTTTCGAATATAGGAACGCGCTGATGTGGAGTGGAAATTTGCACGTTCGAAACTGTGGATAAGTTATTTCGAAGAAGGCGGCACTTGTCCACCACCGTTCAACATTATACCCACGCCCAAGTCTATCTGGTACGCCTTCAAGTGGACGCGACGCATATTCTGCAGTGGCTCCTCGGCAGCTAGACGCGAACACCTAAAAACGATTCGTGTAAGCTTATTAAATCCTAGAAAGTCGTAAAGTTGCGTTGCTAAAAGCAAAAAAATACAATAAGAAGAACCCCCAAATGTTAAGACCAGTAGGGAACGAAGCATGTTCACCTCCCGCTATCACGCCAAAAAAGTACTTTAAAAATTTTGAAGTTCTTATTGTATGTTTTTTGCTTAAAGTGTCACAACTATCTGCACTTTGGTCGCACCACTTATGTACCTTTACGACTCAATTTGCCCAGAATCTTTATAAACATAGCTTTTTTCCTTCTAATTTTGACAGCGCAAGGCTCAACAGGCCAATGATCGCGACTTTAAATATCAAGTAGGGCTGGCCTTAATTAGTGTCGACCTTCTAATCTCAACTAATTTTAATGTCTCTTACTTCCAGCAAATTATGCGTAATCTTGTGCGTCGCTATGTTACCGTTGAGCAACGCAAGGCTGAGTCGCAAGGTGTCACGGAGGATGATGTCAATGAAATCAAGCAGGATATTTCAGCCTTTCGTTGTGAACTGGTCGAAATTCTTAAGAACAGCGGCATGGATACGAATGTCACTGCCGGTCAGGGTGGAGGTGGGTTTATCATACATATTTAAATTGACAAAGATAAGATTTATAAAATTTTCAAAATTCTGCTCATTTTAATTTTTATAACCGCAAATTCGCACCAGGAGGTGGCAAAAAAAATCGCCAAAAGGAACGTCGCCTCATGAAGGGTTTCAACATAGCACCACCCGGTTCTACGGGCTCACTCGCTCCGGTTGCTGAATTTTCCACCTCCTTAGATCATTTCGAAAATCAACATGAAATACTCAGCTCAACGTTATCGAATCTCTTTACGCCCACTTTTATGCACAAGAAGAGCAACTGTTGTCCGAATGGCGGTTGCAATTCAATTCCGGCTGTTAGTGATAAGGATGGCCAACCACCCACCACTGCGGTGCAGACAACCAATAAATACAACAAATCAACTTTAAAACCTTACAATAAACGCATTGCTGGACACAAGAAACGTTGGGGTAAGTTGGAACATTAGCTTTGCTAAAAGTTATACTGTAATGAAATTGTTTTAGGCACACTTATTGAGGCGGCCAAAGTTGGTAATGTCTCCAAAATGCTTGGCCGTTCGAAATCAGAAGATTCCGTCTGTAACTCATCGACCAATTCTTCGCCCGTGCATGGTCAGGTCCATATCACTTATTCACAAAATAGTGGACAACAATACGGTGAGCATTCCATAACCAGCACACAGAGTTCAACTGGCAGCAGTAATGTTAGGGAGCAACACCATGGCGGCGTTGGTTCACATTCCGGTACGCATTTCTTCCACACAACAACTGGTAACGGCAAATGTTATAATTTAAAAAGCAAAGCTCTTCACTTTTCTTT
Organism: Tetanocera ferruginea; assembly: GCA_958299015.1. Lineage (NCBI taxonomy): Eukaryota > Metazoa > Arthropoda > Insecta > Diptera > Sciomyzidae > Tetanocera > Tetanocera ferruginea. Next base: position 148,592,660 of record OY282641.1, read on the forward strand.
CATTTATAATTTAGGTCTTACTGCTATTGCCGCTTTGAAAAAGAAACGCAAGAAGTTCTCATCGAGCAAAAATATTTGTCCCGTTACTGAGTCGATATCAGCTGCAAACGCAACGGATACTTTAAGTGATAAGGTTTTGTATTTTAAAAGCTTACATATATTGGTTTTAATTTGCTTAGAAAAATTATGAGCACTTAATACTCTGACACGACCTTTCCGCGACCCTTTTCAACAGCTACAGTAGAGGAGAATTCTATACTTATTGGAAGGTGGCAGACATTTAGCCGATACCTTTAAAAGATGCGATGATACGAACGGTGGAATCTAATTTTCGTTCCATTCGAGAGTACATCTTGATCACGTGCCCTTCCGAGTGTACGATTAAAGAAGAAACACGAGCAATCGTACTCGGTACCGGGCGCGTACCCTAAAAATTATTTAATCGCTCTCGTTCACAAGCGCGTACCTTTTGATAAAACTTTTAAGTGAGATCTCATGCCGTGTACCTACTAAAACGTCTCGTCCTCGTGGACAAGAACGTAAATGGTACTTGAAGGTTATAGTAAATAGATCCTAGGTGGATATGTGGAACTATTGGTACTTTTATGGCGAAAAGGATAACTAAAATTTTTAATATCTTGGAAATATGCGGTTATAAGAGCCAAAAAAAGTTTTGATAATTTTACATAAAAATATGAAAAATTTTCCGTGGAACTATTTGTTTTCGAGATACTATACGACCAAAAAGGATAAATTTTTCCAAATATCTCATAACTCGGTACGAACTTACTATTTTATTTTAGGGATTTTTCAACTATAAAAGGGTGTTCTTTTGTCTAAGGATAGCATAAAACCCATACAAATTTCTGTGCCTGACTTGGAAGCCCTTCCGAGAAAAAACCTCAGGAACAAAAGTCCTGAATATCAGTTTTATTTTTAAATGCTACTAGAAGTAACGAAAAACTGCCAAGTAATGAAAGAAAAAAAACGAGTCATGCATTGATATTAAAAATGCATATATTTTAACAAAAATAGTATCGTAACTGGTCTGAGTCTTAACTATAAAGTACCGAAACATTCCCAACTTACTTACTTAGGTGGCCATTGCAACCCATCATTGGGTTACCGCCAAGAAAGATAGAAAACAAGATAGCGTAAAGATTTTTAAGTAAGGGTTGAAGTACTTATTTTTCTATAATAATTTTAATGTGTAGTCTTTTCGTACATACATACGTTTTTTGAAAATAATAACTAAATTTTCTATTAACTAGTCGCTGAAACGTGTCTCCAGCTATCCAGCTGCAGCGGTCGAGGGAGGCGTACAGAATAAGGAAACCGTGAACAGAGCAAAACCTCGACGACACGAACAAACACAAAGTCAACACGACTCGGTGGAAACATCGCATGAGTTCACGCTCTCCAATGAGATACAACATTTGGATCCATCCAATACATCCGTCAATTCGCGTGAGCCATTGATAAGCCTCAGTTGCGCCTCAACTGCAAAGGTCATTAATTAAATGAGGTTTCAAAATCAAACTAAAAAAGTTAATGCAAGTCTAAAATAAGCATAGCGCATAAAGTAGAAAAGAAATACAAAAAGCAATGCATAGAAACACCAAAGCTAAAATTAAAACAAAAAAAGAAAAACTAAAACTGTATCAAGCAGCTTAAACACTGCCCTTTTAAGGATCATATTTATAATCGTACAAATAGATTGCAAAACTACAATACTTAGCTTTTAAACTATGCTAATGCAGGCAAACAAACAAACAAACATAACTACAATATTAAAATTAATTTTGAATTAGGTTTGAAATAAACACTGAAAGGAATTAAGTATAACGAGTAGCCAAGTAAAACTAACAACAACGTTCACTAAACAAACGATTCGCACAACGATATGCAAGGAATAAGAAGTATTGAAGAAACGATTTTGTTTTTAAACATAAAATAATCAAAGCTTAAATTTAGAGAAATTATATTTGCAAATTAATATCGAAATATAAGCTTGATTTCGACAAAGAAGATTGCTCATTTCGTGCAAGACTGTCACAACTCAAAATTAAGTTGAGTTGTTGAAATTAAAAAATTACCGTTAGAACATGTTGTCACCATTTAACGTTATGGTATCAAAGTTTTAAATTATATAATAACATAATCAAACATCGTATTATTAATTTTTATTTAATTATTCGCTATATAAACTGTATGAAATGGTCTTGTCTTTTCCAAACATTTCAATTTCGAGTTGTATCAGTCTTACACGAAATGAGCGTTATCTGTCGAAAATAATTAAAGCTATATAGGTAAAGAAATTAATATTTTTAAACTTAAGCAAGAATGTAAGTTTAAGCTTAGTAAAATTAAGTCAAGCAAAACTTTGATGGCTGTTGACTGTTTGAGGCTAATTTAAAAGATCAAATTTTCAGAATCAATGACCACTTATTAAAAAGGTATATGTCAGTAGTATATATACATAAAGCTAGGCTAGCTAACCTATTATCATGTCAATAAGATGACAAGAGAAATCGGCATTTGAAAATAATCTCTTATATTCATGGCAAACTTGATTCGATAACTAAATGATATAGTTTTTCCATGCCTGAACTGAATGTAGACTTTTCTTAAACATAAATGCTCGATCACTTTCGCAAGAAAAGAATGGAAGGACATTTTTTACTCGAGAGAAGTTTTTCACAACTTGGCTGTATGCCTTCTCGGTCAATTGTGGGCAAACATTTAATAACACACACAACACAATTGATCATAAGAAGCTCGGTCAAAGTCCTTTCAAGGGCTGAAATGGCCAATTTGTTTTTTTTTTGTTTTTGGCTGTATGCCTTCTTTTCTCAAGAAATTAATGTTTGGTAATCTTTATAAACAAGAATTGAAATAAAAATAAAACAAAAATAATGTTTAATTTTTAAACTGAATATAAAACTTAGCATTTCTGATTTTAAAATTCCGACTTAATTCATGATAAAAGTGAAAACTTTAAAAACAAAATCCCCTTTTACAGTTAACATGTCAACAAATGCTTAATATCATTTTATTCAAACCAAGAATTTCCGGTTTTTGACTTCTACACTTACACATTTTCTTTTGATTCCCCAAAAGTTTTTAAAAATTTATTTTTTTAAAAATTATTAGAACAATCAATGTCAAATCTTTTTAACTTGATTCAAAACTTAATTAAGCGGAATGAAAGCAATTTGTATTGCACACACACACCCACTTACTCTAAGCCCACAACTTTTTTATTTAAACTTGTCCTTTTTGACAAAACTAGATATATATATATATATATATAAACACTATTCGATGTCATCATATCATGCATACCTACACTACAGATGCCCTCCCTAAAAATTAACAAAAACAAAAATTATAAAATTTAACACCATATATAGCTAAATATTACATACATACATAATATATCACGAAACAAATTAACAAAACCATAAAAACTACTCATATCGATGTAAAAGTTGCCTTAGAAAATTTTTATAAAACACAAAAAAATTTTGAAAATTTTTAATTAATACAAAATGAATTATATAAATTGTCTACAATATTAAACAAATGTTTGAATTATAATTTTTATCAAACAGTTTATACACACACACAATAAGAGTCAATAGCGAGAGTTCAAAAATGAGCTACAGATTTTTTAGAAAGAACTTACATAATGCTGATGATTTGAGATCTGATGATTATTTTAAGTAAATCTTTGAAAAAACAACAATAATGCAATAATTTCAATATGTACGAACAAAGAAATAAAATAAAAATGAAAAAAAATTGTATTTTTAGTTAAGTTTATATTTCAATATGTTGAAAAAATGTAGCACAATAATTTAATTATTAGTAAAAAATAATAAAAATTAGTGGAATTGTTTTATAAAGTAAATAATTAATAAAGTCAACGCAACATAATGGTTTGATTGTCAAACATTTAGCAGAAATGCTAACAAGTTTAAAAAAAAAAACCTATTAGCAGAATTACAAGCAACAAAAGAAAAAATAAAATAAATTTAAACTACAAATGATAAAATATGTTGTTTGCACAATAATAATACAATACATACATACAAGATATACCATATAATTATACCTTAATAAAACTTAAAATAATACAATAAAACAAAGTTGTTGTTTTTAATTTAATATAATAAGAAAGTTTTTATTTCGCCCTTAAAATAGATTGTGCTACTTTAAATTGAATTGTTCACATATTTAAAATTTCATCTTTTGTTATGGTTAAACTTGAAGGGACAATCATTATTATCAATACAAGAAAGTACATTAAGTGTTTAAGTAGTCTAGCAAACTTTTCTTTTGACGATAGGTTTTGTAAAAACATTTCGTTGAATTTTATGTTTTCTTTTTTTTGTTTTGTTTGTTGGTAATAATTGTAACATCTTAATAGTAAAAAATTTGATGGAAATAATATTTGAAACTTTGAAGAACTAAGTGTTATGCAAAATTAAAAAAAAAATATCAATATATAAAAGAAAACAAAAACACTGCAGTTCAATATCCTATTCTAGAACGTGTGGATTTAACAGTGCCATACTGACGATCATCGCGTGCACTTCGCTCTCGGTCAAACTTCTCGTGAGATCTTTCGCGTGCGTCGCGAATATGCGGTGATTTATCCTGAAGTTGGTAACATACATATAAAACAAAATTTTTAGTTTATAGCTAAAAACAATTCTGCGTCATTAAAGTGGAAACTTACGCGTATGTGATATTTATCTCTGTCCCTGATGTCATCGTCGCCATTTTGCACTAAAAAGAAAGAATTACATATTATACACAATAAAAAATTTGAATTACTTGAATGAAAAACTTTTGGCACTCATTATATTACAATTATATTACAATTATAAATATTCCAAGAAAAAACCTTTTTAACAATTTGTAGCATTTTGTTGTTTATGCAGAAATCAGCAAAAACATTTGAAATAAATTGCAAAACAAGTATTCCCCCGAATAGGATATTTACTTGGGCTTGTAAAGGTACATGAATTAGTTTTTCTTTTAATATGTATGCAAATACCGTTTCAAATTTTTAGTTTCAGAAATTTCCCTTAAGGGAAAATTTTTTAATATTGCTCATTTCAAGCGTTATTGCTTTTAAAATTGTTTCTTAAAGAAAATTAAGACATTTAATGACAAAATAAAATGTTTCCCATTTGAGGGAAATTTTTTCAATTTCTGTAAACGGTAATTTTTTAGTATAAATGTTTGATATTTTATGCTTTATCACCAAAAAATATTTTTTAAAACCAATATTTGAACCACAACCGAAGACCAGGGTTAGGAGTACTTAAAGTGCTCATGAAGTAAAACTCCATAAAATTGTGCTCATAAAATTTTGAGTGCTGATTGTAAAAGAAAAATAAGGGGTACATATAAAAAAACCAGTACGTAATTTTTGTAGATATACAGACTTTATTTCGAATAAATCTCTAATAGAGCTACAGTTGAATCCGGATATAACGACCTTCAAAGGATCGTCATACTAACCGGGCGAATATGTTTTCTTAATACTTAGCTATGAAACCAAACTGGTGGTCGCTAAATCGGTTAGTCGTTATAAGCGAATGCCTTATATCCAGATTCTACTGTACTTTTATATTAAAAACAATGTTTTTTCTAACAAAACCAAAACTGTATTTGCTGGAAATAAATTTTAAACTACTTAAGAACATCGCCACGTTCAAAAACTATGATGATTTTGCCACTATAGGGCTTTTTGTGAGTTAAAAAAATTTCCCTCAGAGGGATATTTCAAAAAATGATGATGCTGTGTAATTTATGCATAAATCTGCAGAAAAATTGGTAACATGGTGCAAAACAAAAATTTCCCTAAAAGGGAAATTATTTTTTAAGTGCAAAAAATTATTTTCTTTCAAAATATATGCAAATAAAGAGTCAAATTTTAAATATGGAGAAATTGTACTAAAAGGGAAATTTTAAAAAATTACTCATTTTTAGTATACTTGTTTTTTTAATAATTTATTTTTCGAAAATTAAGTCACTAAGTCAAAATTTTAACCATTACCTTTTTGTGTAGGTTTTAAAAAAAATACCTTAAACAGAAATTATTTTTAAAGTACTAATTGATTTTTCTGTCAATATAAACACAAAAAACGTTTCAAATTTTTATATTGAGAAATTTGGTTCAGTGAAATAACGCCCAAAATAAAAAATGAAATAACGCCCAAAATATTTTGGGCTTTAAAAAATGAAATAACGCCCAAAATAAAAAATGAAATAAAGCTCAAAATAAATAAAATAACGCCCAAATCAAAAATGAAATTACGCCCAAAATATTTTCAAAGCAAATCATTTAAAATATTTTGGGCCTTATTTCATAATGAAATAACGCCCAAAATTTGTATGAAAAATATTTGGGCGTTATTTCATTTTTGATTTTGGGCGTTATTTCATAATGAAATACAGCCCTAAATAAAAAATTAAATAACGCCCAAATAAAATGAAATAACGCCCAAATTTGTATGGAAATTTTTTGGGCGTTATTTCATTTTTTATTTGGGCGTTATTTCATTGGGCGTTATTTCACTGAACCGAGAAATTTCACTTAAAGGGAAATTTTTAAAAAGCACGCATTTAAAGAAGACTTGTTTTTGAAATAATTTATTTTCGAAAATTAACTCATTAAATGACAAAATGAAAATTTTCCTTTGAAAGTGATTTCATTAAAAAGTTAGATAAATTTTGCAAGCAACATGTTTTTAAAGCAATATTTCGAAAATGAATTCATTAATATTAAAAGAGAATTTCCATTTGGAGGGAATTTTTGAAAATTTCTTAAAATGTTATATTCTTGGTTTTAGTTCTTGGCTTTTGAATCAAATTCAATGGCAGAGAAACAGTTAAATGTTAAGCCTTAACTTACCATCACGTCGTCGCTTATGATCAGTGTTTGTGCCATCTTCCAAACGTTCACGTTTGCGTCCCAGCTTGCGTTCTTTGCGTGCATCTTTCTCTTCATCGGTTAGTTTTTCTTTGCGTTCTTTTGCCTTCGAACTGCGTTCTTTTTTCGTATTATCCGGAGTTTCATCAATGGTTATTTTCTGCAATTGTATAAACTTGTTGAATATAAGGAAATATAATATAATTTTTGTGTTTTAAAAAATGTTGTTGGTGTTTAGAAATATATTTTTTTTTTTTCACCCTAACTGGCTATTTTGTTTTCTTCACAGGAACTAAATTAAAGAGTGCATAATTCTATCAATTGTAGCTAACTGAATAAATTTTATAGTTCCTAGCTATACTCTCTCTTCTCACAATGATTTCTTTCATATTTTTTTTTTTTTTTTTAGTTTTGCTTAGAACAAACTTACCAGCTACCGTTTCACACTTAGGGCCAAAAGACTAACAACAGCAGCTAGGGAGAAGGCGGTGCAGATTTGTGATATTTACTCACTAAAAGATATACGTTCACTGTTTGTTCGTTTACATCGTAAGGAAAGGCTTTCTCATCTCACACAAATAAATGTTCTTCAAAGTTCCTGTTTTTAGCACGAAGTTGAAGTTGATGATTTGACGTTAAGATCTTCAGTATATGATTACAACACACGCACGAGTAAAATTTATGACTAGAAGATTTGATACATTCACTGCTTTTGTTGGATGTTGATTTAAATTGTTTTGTTTAAACTTAGGCGATGATGACTAAGGTAACCGCTACAGCAACTTCTTGAAATACTCTCTCGATGTTGACTGTTTGTTGATTGCAGGTTAGACAAAAATTTTGACAAATTTTTTTTAAGTTGTAAGTGATATTGTCCGCCTGAATTTTGTTGATCATATGTTACAAGTGTAACTGGCTCTCGAAAGTGGTTCTAGCTGGTATTTGATATGTTTACGTAGGAGTCCAAATTTTTTGTCAAGGTCCTTCCACTGTTGCTAAGAGTTGCAGTCCATGTTGTTTTAAAGCTGAATACAGGATGAGTATCTGTTTAAGAAGCTGCTGGTTCCAGGAATAGAAATCTTTTCAACGGGCTTTCATGTTTAACAGTTGAAATAGATGTAAAATTGATGTTTTTAAAAAACTTTGATGTACTAAGATCTCGTTCCTGTCCATAGATTTGTAGGTTATTCATTTTTCTTAGTGTTCCACCAGTAACGTAGTTGCTGTTCAACAGTATTTCTAAAATGTCATTGATGTTTGTTCGGATGATGATCTTTTTAAAGCTCACTGATTTTCGCGTTAGCCGATTTTCTTCAAGGTATTTCATCTTTTTAAACTTTGCTGATCTCCTTCGAGTTTGCCGATCTTTGCGTTTTGTTGATTTTCATTGATTTTATTGATCTTTTTCGAGTTCACTGATTTGCTTAACTTTGCTGATCTTCTTTAAAATTACTGGTTTCTGGTTTCAACTTCGGAGATCTTCTTCGAGTTTGCTCTTAATTTTCAAGTTCGCTGATCTTCTACGAGTTGACTCATCTGCTTCAAATTCACTGATCTTCTTCGGGTTCACTGATCTTCTTCGAGTTCACTGATTTTCTTCGAGTCACTGATCTTCTTCGAGTTCGCTGATCTCCTGAGTTGGTAGTTCGTCGAATTATAAGCTATTGCTTAACAACAGTTGAAGCACCTTGGTAGATACTATCGTTTCCGCTGACATTTGCAGACATCCATTTAGATTGATTAATCATAATAGTTCTTTCTCAAATTAACACCGCTTCCTATCCAATTGACATAATAGTGTTCAGAATAATGTGATGAATAATTTGATGAAATCCATAAAATAGCTCTATAAGGGGGTGATCATGACTGTTCTCAGAATTTGTAAGGCTTTTAAAGTTGATTTTAGAAGTTGATTAAAGTTGTCGTCCTCCAATGATATGGTTAAGTTTCCTTGCGATTTCTTCGGAAGTTCTATTGAATATACATCACCCAAATAGCATAAGATTTGTTATGAGGCTGATTTTCTCTTGTGCAGTATTTTTGTTGACTTAAAAGCTGTCTCCTCATGTCATGGTTTTTTTCTGCAGTCACTATATTTTTAAAAAATTCTCCTTTGTTTTTATACAGTCGTCTAGGGCTTGGCACAAATAGTTGAATTGTAGCAGTTTTACTGGGTCTGATGACCAATACTCCACTGTTAATAGTTCCATTAACAGCAAAAATTTATAATCGTTGCAAGTTGCACTTCAAGGTATTAAGTTTTTCAAGAATTTAATATACACTTAATATAATACTTAATATAATGCTTTTAATGCATTTTATGCATTTTTTTTACTTTTATAATCACATTTAAGAATTGATTTCAAACTTTTTAAAATGGAATTGAATTAAATTCTTATTTAAGCAAGTTAAAAACTAATTGACTTAATTTCTTATCACTTCATTACTTTAGTTGTCAAAATTATTTCAACAAGAAAAAAAAAAGGTTGAAAAATTAAAATATGGACTTATTTAGTTTACAAAATTATAAATTCTCACCAAAATATTTTGGTGAGTTTTAAGTACATATATGCTAAGCGTTGTTTTAAATTATTTATAATAGACTAAAAAGTTTAAATAATAACGACGGCAACGTTTGAGGAAGATAGACTAATTTTTGTTTATCAGCACACACACAGATTATTTCCATCAACTTGTTTTGTTAAGCATCATCAAATTCCTTGTTGTCTCACTAGCTTAAATAAAACCAAAGATTGTTGCATGTTATCCTTGCAATATTCAATTGCATTTGCTTTTGGTTTGTTTGTTTATTTGTACGAAAAAGGTCCGGCCCTATATTGGTTTGTTAAAGCTTTGAAATCACGTTTGTTTTTTTAGCACTTTGAATTTAGATCCAGCTAATTCTTCGGTGGGTTTAGATGAATGGGTACTGCTGTTGTTGTAGTTGAAGTGTGTTTTTTTTATCGTTTTTTTTTTTTGTTGCTGCTTCCCGCGGTTGTTACGCTTGTTGGCCGTTAAGCAATTAAGATTGCACCAAAATACTAACCTTTGAACTAGAGGAAGAATCCATTTTGCGTCGCTTTGAGTCTAATTTAAAAGGAAGATAAAAAATAAATATATAAAATAAATAGTAAAATAATTTCAATTCATTAATTTAAGAAAATTAAAAATTGGATGAGTATATTTCACGTAAAAAGTTCCCATATTTCAAAGGTTTCTAAATTCTAGTACATTGCTTATTTGCCGCAAGGTTATAAATCCTCAAAATTGGAAACTTTTAAGGAAATGCTGTTTAACTATAATTAGGATACTTTTAAAAACCTAAAATTCATAAAAGTCTTTAAACTTTTACTTGTTGTTTTATCATGAAATACGATGGTTGAATTTGAAGTCTTGCACCTAGACATCACCAAACATTGCCAGGTAAGTTTTGAAAATTCCATTAGAAAATTTAGATATTTTCTAACATAAAAGTACTCACACCGTTTTGTTGTGTGTGCTTTTTGTGTGGCTAACAGTGGTTTTAAGATTGCATTTCAGCAAAAAAAAAAATAAAAATTAACATTTTCGTTCCATGATTTATTTACGATTTTCGACGTAGATTGACAAGAAAAGATTGCCTGGAAAAACTTAGTTCGAATATAAAACTTTGGTTCAATGAGTTCGAGCGTGGTCGGCGTTCTCTCCAAGACAAATTTCGTAGAGATAGTCCAAAAATGGCTGATGTGCCATAAAACATCAATGCTGTGTGTGAATCGGAAGCAGAACGGCAAATTATATATCGCGAGATCAGCTCAAATAAAGGCGTTTTCACCACTCAGAAATTTGAACTGAGCGTTTACAGCCTCGTGTTGGCACCCAATGACTTCTTTTTGTTCCCTAACATTAAGACAAAAATTCGTGATGAGCATTTTTCTATGCCTGAACAGGACGTTGAGGCCTTCAAAAACATCAAATTAGCAAAACTTTTTCGAAAATTGGTTAAAATGAACGCAAAAATGTTTTTGTTTTGAGTTATAACAGTTGCAGCAACGTGGCAGCAAATTTTTCATAACTAGATTTCGACAGTGGCCGAAATTCGACACTTTCACATAAATTCTCTCTTGATTCGATACAAAATTAATGTGAAAAACAAGTTTTCTTTATCAAAATCTGGCAAAAAAAAAATAGTTTAAAATAGTCGGTGCACTCCTTCCCGGCACTCTGATACATTTAATAAAATTATCAAAATTGATTAAGAAACACTGGAGAAAATAGTTCTTAACTGTTGTCCCTTCGCCTATTTATATATAGATAATTAATGAAACATTTGAACTTACCTTTTTCGTATTCAGTCAAATCCTGGTTACGACGTTGCAATGAACCATTGCTTTCATTCGAAACCGAACTCAAGTCACGATCACGATCACGTAAACGATCACGTTCACGATCTCGTTCGTATGTACGCTCAAATTCATGATCATGTTTTTCAACAATATCAATGGTTTCAATAGCAGGTGGTTCAATACGATATCGTTCCTCTCTACGCTTTTCACGTTTAACACGCGTAGTTGAGCCTCCACCGCCCTCATCTAAATCATCGTTGTTACTACGATCACGCAATAATACACGATCTGAACGATCACGATCTCGGTCGCTGCGATCACGTGTTCTTTCCTCCTTCTTAACATCCTTTAGTGAACGAGTGCTACTGGTCTGGCGATCGTGATCATTGCGTTCGTTGCTTATGCTCATAGTTGTAGAAATGCTGATGGGCTCGTCCTTAATTTCAATAGTTACGGCAGCGCTGCTGCTGCTACCACCACGATTAGATCCACCACCGCTTGCTATGGTGAAAGTTGGTGGTGGCTCTCGTTCCTTTTCATTGATGGTCAATTTTATTATTTTGGGCTTTTCGGAGCGCTCCTTTTCACGTTTTTCTGTAAAAAAGATTAAGTTTTATCATACGGAACTAGTCACGACTCTAAGGTTCAACCTACCAATTTTGATGTCACCATTTGACACTTGTTTTGTTATGACTGCAATAGGTGTTGGTGGATCTATTGTAATAATTGTTGGATTGACAGTTACAGGTGCGCCAGTTGCACTGCTTACACTAGCTGCAGTGGCATCGGCGGTAACGGTGTGCTCTATTTTCATGGGACGCTCTGTGACTTGATGGAAATCACTTTCTTTGATCATTTGTGAAGCCTTGTTTTTCAGCTGACCAATATAACTAGATGCTATCACAAACAGATCGGGACGTTTGTTCTTCTCCTCTTCGCGCACCTTTTCCACCTTGCGCTCGATAATTTGAGCCAATTTGGCAAGCACTGGATAGTGCGGCAAAATGCGCATAAGTATAATTAAAGCATTACGTATTTGCATGTAATCCTTGGAGTCCAAACAGAAAACGATGGCCTTGGTTATCTTATAGTGCCACTTGTGGCAGACATGGCGGTAGTTCTCGTAACCGACGTGATCGTTGGCTTCTGAAAATTGATTACTTACACGAAACTTTGTAACAAACCCGGGATAATTGGCGCATTCCTTATTGAAAGTGGCCTGATCGGAATGCCAGCGCATGACAGTCTCTAGCATGGCACAGAGGAAACGTCCATAGCGGGTGGCTTCATTTTCAGTGCAAGATGTAACCGAATAGGTGATATCACAGAATATCTGGTAATAATTAAAACATAAAAAATGCAAATGGCTCTAAAAAGAGTATTAATGTTTTTTCTAAGCTTACCCGATCATAGCAGAGTAAGGTAGAGAAATTTGCTGCTTTCAAGTTGTGAATGGTGTGCACAAATTTGGCACAATAGAGTGCATCAAGCGCAGTGAATGTACAGCTAATATATTGCAAAATTTATTGATATAAACTCAAATAATTGAATAAAATGAAAAACTATACCGTGGAAAGAGACACAGTTGTAGAAACTGTGTAATTGTTTCATTTTTAGCCGACTTGGCGGAACGCGAAAGGAACCAGTTGTCCTTCTGCTGCTGCAGACGTTGCAGTATTTTATCCACATGCTCCTGCTGCTTCTTGCGCTCGTCCTGTAATTTATCCATCAATGCTATATAACGCTCCTGTTCCTTTTTATTCTTTGAAGCATTCTTAAAACAACAGACAAAAAAAAGTTCAAATTTGTTATATTGTTATTAATTTTTTTCAATATTACCGAATCTTTTGAATCAGCTGCTTGCAGTGACAACTGCTTTAACTTGGATATCTCCTTTTGATAGCTCTCGGCGGGCACTTGCAGGTCATACATGCTCAATGACCAGAATGTAACCAAAAACTGTGGACTTATATCTTCCCACACCTTAGGACCATGCAAAGGACGCACTGATTCAACGATGGGTATCATAATCAAATTTGTGGCTTCTAGATATTTTTGCAGCTTCTGATTTGTAGTGAGTTTTTTAGCATTAGGATCAGCTCGACGTAGTTGATCATATTTTTGCTATAAGAAAATTTTAAAATTTATTTTGTTTTGGGAGAGAAACGAGTGAAAATTACATTGATTTGATGTGTGAACATGGGACGAGCCAAAAAGAAAGCTACATCTGCATTTATATGATACTCCTGCAGCATGGCTATAATTGATGGCAGCCGTTCAACGTATTCATCCACAGAGTAGGTGGAACCAAGGAATGTACCAAATTGTACCAACGTATCCTGACATTGATCATAAAGTTTGCCAACAAGTTTCAAATGACTTTGAGCTGTCTCGCGATAGATGACACAGTGCTTTTGTTGAGCCATCAACAAACAAATGGTTACTGCCAGATCATTGTTGGCCAAAGCTTCTTTGAGACGCTGCGATGATTTTTTTGTATTGCGCACCTGACTGAAGTAACCAGCCTATGGTAGAGGAACAAATAAAAATTATTTAATATAAATCAGTATATTGGCCAATTTGCTGGGCTCGTAGGCAGCTGACTTACTTCACCACGCAAAAGTTCTCCACCGCACATGGCATTCAAGTGTTCATTAGTCATTTCTTCGGCAGATTCGACTCCAGCCATTTTTTGCACTATTTCTTTGAGAATCAAAAGATCCAAACTGCGAAAAAACCAAGAAATTATCTTGTTTCTCTAAGTAAGTAGTTTGGAAGTATACCTTTTCTGGGACTTCAATTGATTGGCTACATACTGCAGCAGTCCACTCAATTCAATGTTGTACTTTTTGAAAATAGCGCCACAAAAACTTGCTAAACTTTGTAGCCACATCGAAATTGAGGTGCCGTCATGCTTAAATCGATCACGATCAGCAAGAGCCAAGGCCTCTATGAGGCAATAGCCCAAACAATCAAACGATAAGGATGTCAGATACTTCAACGAATCGACAACAGGTCCAATTAAGTTGTCATAAATTTGAATTTGCAGCAGTATCTAAGGAGAAGAGGTATAAATTGCGGTATAAATGAAGGAACGAACATAAACAGTTCGTTGAATCTTCGATGCATGAGTCAGAGAGTGGTCCGGTTTAAACACAAAAAAAAAATAGTCTTAAAAGTAAACTTCTTAATTAAAGCGTAGAATGCTCCTTAAATACTATGTTAGAGTTAAGTATTTAACCATTGTATTTTTTTCCTTTTTTCTAATCTTGTTTAGTTCAACAAAATTCTTAAAATGTCGCACGATGTTATCTTTACAACGATAGTATACATATACTTAGGACTCTCATATGTTTTGGTATAAGATTGTTTTGCTCATAAAATTAAAACTAAAGATTTTTTGAAATAGTTACAAATTTAGAACAACTTATTCGATGGCCATCATTTGTTTTCCAACACGAGCGAAGTCGGTCTGGCCAGTCATCGATCACAGCATGCACGATATAAATGGGATATTTGTCCACTGCTCGGACAAGAGTGCGCTTTTGAGACTCGATATTTGGGTGTCAAATATTGCAACCCATACCCTGTAACACGGATCACAATTTGTAATACAATAGATTCAGGTCTGGACCGCTGGCCACTGATCCGTGGAAATGAGTCAAAGGATGAGCCGGAGGAATATCCTTTTGAAAGGTCCACGGTTTGTTCGGAAATAATTTCGGGTTGAGAGGCTTCACAATCAATTTCAAACCATCGGATTCATACATTTTCGCCGAAGTTTTGACTCATTTTTCATAAAAATTAAGCTTGGTGACCCCATTATAGACCACTCCTAACGTCTCCCAACGAGTTCTGCTATATATCGTGATAACAGAACATACAGTCTATCATTATGTTTATTGAACGATGAAACATAATTCGTCTGTGGGCATTATCCGCGTGCTTGAGAAGTAACGCTTTCGATATTCACTTGCGTTGTTTCTCTAATGTTTTTCTACAGTGAGAAGGTTTTCCTTTAGTATGTTCTGAGCCTCATGTCATATTTAAGAATGCGAAAGATCTGCTTTCGTAGCGGTTTTCGCTTGGTTCTTGATTCCTTACAACAAGCAAATGGACGAATTTTTAAAGTTCGATTATTCCACCAGTATCCTCGAACAACTTCCCAGTACTATACATAAAAATTATGTGTGACACCGAGTGGCAACAAGGTCCGAAAGGAAACTATGATTATTAACGACTGACGCTGAAAACTTTTTTCACGGAAAACAATAATAAATACTACACGTCAACTAGGCGTCACAACGAAATGAGTGCGTTCAATAGTGCAAACATTGAGAGTAACAAGTAGTTCCCTGGAATCTGCGATGCTACGAAGCCTAATTATACGGCTTATTCGAATCTAATTTACTGATATGCTTAAATATGGAAGTTAACTTACATATTCAAATAGAAAGCCTGGCGCGCAGTGACTAAGTTTTCCAATCAAACGCCCAACGGGTTTAACGTTTTCTTTGCTGACACGTTTCATTAAAGCCTTGATATTCTTCTGAGCATTGCCCCGGCGACGTATGAGCAGCGGATGCAGCTGATATGTATCGTTCTTCCAGCGCGCATACATGCTGTAGCTGTGAAAAAAAAAATACATTTTATTTACATTCTAAGCGAACATCGAACACTTAATCTACCGATAATGATATGGATAGAATTTGAATACGGTCCAAATCTCTTCAGCCATGGGACAGTTGCAGTCTAAGTAAGATAATGCTGGCAGTATGGCAGCATCCATAATTGTCATAACTTCGTAATACAAAGTTTCCGACTCTGTATTGGGAGCAGGTTGATTGAGATTATCTACACCCATATCGGCAACAATTGCACGCAGAATACGTATTAATTTGTACATTAAAACCGTATCGAAATGTAGCGATGGTCCAAGAGCAATAATCATGGGAAAAGCATAGTTACGCAATTTCGAAAATTCACGTGCCTGAATCTGTTTAACCAATTTGGTATCATCGCTTAGTTTGTACTTGCGTGTTGTTGTAGCTTTAAAGCATTTCTTAACGTAGACATAGTCGACAGAGAGATGTATCAAATCTGCAAGAGCACGTGCTATGGGTTCATGTACTACAACTGACTGTTCTGGCAACTTTTTAATAATTTTTAGCGCATTCTCCCAGTCACCGACACGCAGCAGAGCCTCACAAAGACCAAACTTTTGATTGGCGAGATATTTTTCTTCATCGTATTCTTTTTCTGGCTCTGCCTCAGCAGGTTCTTTATCCTTGTTGGTCACTATTATATTGAGTTTACGCACAAATTCACGTGCCTCGAATAGCTCTTTGTCCCAGTCTGTCGTTATGGACTTGTCAGTGGGATTAAGCTGCAAAGAAAATAACAAATATGTAACAATAATAAAATCTATCGGATTCATAAGGTCTTAAAAACGAATTTGTATAAAAATCCTAACAGTGGAAATGCAAATCGGTAAAACTTCGTTATAGGCTTTAAATAAAACTACAGATAAAGCTTTTATTTATTTCGTTTATGATGGACTTTTATTATCATTTTGCTATAAAAGATAATTTAATCACAATTTTTGATTTGATAACAAATTATATGTCGTAGTACTTGACGTCCATATTGATGGATTGCTTTTATTTAAATGCTCTAGTGTGCAATTGAGGTATTCTTCCTATTAAAACTGAATTACTTTACTAACATGCTAACACACACTGTGCTTGCAGTCCTCCTCGTAAGGTTCCTCTCTAAAAGAGAAACCACGTAATAAAACGTCTTGTGTTTGCCCACATAGCCCATAGAAAACTGGAGAAACATACTCTGGACGATGAATATAAAATTTTGCTTGCGAGTATGTTAGCGGCCCCCTGACACGGAATATGACCCTCGGTTCACAAAAAAAACGTAGTGAATTAATTATAATGGAGTGGGAATGTTTTTCGTACAGATGTGTTGGTCCGATTAACAAAATTAATGGATCAGCACACGTACGACACACGCATACTGCAAAATGTTATGTTACCATTTACCGAAGAGGACATGGCGCTAAAATGGATATTCCAGCAAGATAATGACCAAAAACTTACCAGTATACTGGCAAAGGAACTGGCTTCGTGTCAATAGATTTGAGGTTATGGAGTGACCAGCTTAGTCTGCTGACCTCAATCCTATTGAAAATCTTTGGGCTGATGTTTAGAATTCTATATGGAATGCATAGCCAAAAACAACGATGAGCTTTGCTTTATATATAGATTTCATTTATTTATTTACAATTATTTATAATTTATATTTTGTAAATTAATTTACAAATATATCTCCAGGTGCTGGGCTACAAAGGCCATTTTGCACCGAAAATATAATATTTATATATATACAAATTTTTTATATGTCGTAGTGAAATAAATTATGTTTGGCCAAAGCTTATTTTTTTATGGTATATTTTGCTGCAATCAAGTGCCATATATGTAGGAATGTTAGTTTTTGATCTTGGACAATCGTTTTAAATATGTACTGAAAGAACAACGGAGCAGTGGATGCATTCTCTTGGGCTAGTTTGGTTGTAATAGTGCTGAGAACAAAATATTATCATACGAGCAATTTAGATGAATTCTTCACGAGTAAAGTCAGTATTATATCTGTGTCTTTCTGTTGATTTATTGTGTTTTTGAAGAAATGATGTCGATGTGTTCCATAGGGTTTGAAACAGTTCTGCCTGGATAGCTTTGTTATAGTTGGAAATAATTGAAGGCAGGCATAGCACCTGTTATAAGCGGCATTTTAGTTGCTTCTTTTGCAGTTCTATCTGCAAATTCATTTCCAGGTATTCCTATGTGCCCTCGTATTCCAAAAAATGTTAATGACGTTACTTGTTCTTATGCCTTCAAATACATATTTAAAAAAAATGTACTTTCTGTTAGTGAGAGACTTAACAGTGCTTAGTCTATCTGGGCATATTAAAGTATGGTTTCTGGACTTAGCTGCGTGGTGTACGGCGGTCTTAATTGCAGCAAGTTCTCCATTAAAGATGCCTGCGTGCAACGGCAGTAGAGCCTGCAGTCTCGTTTGAAAATTGTTGCTAGAAACTTCTTCGACAATGCTATAAGAAGTTTGACCGTTGGAGAATGAACCATATGTGAACAAAATGGAACCGGGTGAGAGGTTGTATTTGTATCGTTGATAATTAGTTTTGAAGATGTTTGGGTCACTATTGTCCTTTTTAAAGATATTAAGAGTCTATAACAACATTTAAGTTTTCATTAAGCATCCATTTTGTGGGTTTAGCTGGTAATGGTGAATTTTTTTCGTTTAAGTAATTTACAATATCCCCGAGCCCGCAGCAGTTATTTTGCATATGTATAGATATAACTTCTGAAAATTTGTCATTGTTCTCTTAATATTAATATTTTCATATGCTACTATTTTACTGCTCCACGTACTTTCCATGTAGAACCAATTTTTATATAAAAACTTAAAAACACCTTTTGAAATGCATCCATTGGCAAATTATTTTAAATTTTTCATAGTCTGGAAAAGTATAAAATGTTTGAATCTCCTACTATTTGAATGCACGCAGCTATATGTTTGTATTTGACTGGGTCCCTGGATGGTTAAGATACACAATAGGACCCAGTAGGTGACGCTGCTATCAGGTTCCAAAAACAAAATTTTATTTTTTAATTTTCTTTACTTCTTTAACATTTTGACCACATCAAAACAGCTGAGATATAATTCTATGTTATTTTGTGAGTCCACTAGTAAAAAATAAAATTTTAACCGGTTGAAGTTTTGAGGTTTACTTTTTCTATCATCTATATCACCAAAAAACCTTCCTCATTTGGCAAAATATTTGGTGTACCGATGCGGTCTAAATGATTTCTTTTGCCTTGTATCCACTTTCATTAAATTCTTTGGCTGTTTTTCCAAAGGACGTAACTCCCAACATTAATGGCTTTGAAGGTATTCTCAAATTCAAGGCCAACTAATGTATATACTCCTTTTTTTGCCACAAATTTTCACGTATTTACCTATAAAATAAATTATTTGTTGATGGCTTAGTCTATTCAATCCAAGTCCAAGTTGAGCTTAGTGCAATATCAGCACCCAGAAAGTCTAAGCTTTGTTACATATTTGTTGACTACTTCTGGGTTATTCCCTGAACTAGTCCATAATTACCAAAAAGCTCACACTCAACTCATATCACTCGCAAAAAATTTTCGAGATTTCTTTTGTGTGAATGAATCAGAAATTCTCTCTATAAAGTTAATAACTTCAATCATGAAATCATGAAATGTTTCAAATTTTTCAAGTAGTGATTAAGGTTTTCGTTTATACTTTTTCCTCTAAACTAGACTATTGTTATTTATATTTCGATAGTGCTGAATATGCTAACACAAACACGAAGCATTGCCTTCTTAATTTGACAAAACTTTACTTACCCAGACATAAACATCTTGCAAATCGATGACTGAATGTTTGAGCAAGAGAGCGCAAACATGGAATAAGGAGCGCGGCGTCTTGCTGTCCGAAAAATAACGAAATTTGTAGCCTAGCACTTCACAAATAATAGAACCATTTGGCATATAGGCGCGTAGCAAAGGAATAAAAAGTGACCAGCGTTCAGGACGTGCTTCAAATGACTCTATTATAATGTCCAACACGCGATTAGGATCCAAATTAAAACATCCTTGACATTAAAAAATACATAATCATTATTATTTAACATAAAAAAAAAAGAAAAATAAACTCACCTATCAGCGATTTAATGATATCCATAACACTTGTTGGTGTTACATCTTGCTCAAAATCTTGATTGAGTTCTGTTATCAGTTTGGCATAACCTTCACTTTCTTCGCGGAATAAATTAAAGCGACGCTGTTTATAGCTATAAATAAAAAATAAACAAGTTTTTGTTAACATCAAAACATGGAAAAGTTAAATGAACTCACTAAAGCTTGGTTTTTATTTTAATAAATTTGGTATAGAACACTTTATTCTTGACAATACCAACATCCTGCAATGTATCGATTTCAAGACGTTCTTTTATCAAAGCCTCTGGTATAACTTTATCCAGATCCTTGATAATTTGACAAAACATAAGACGTTCCTCTTGTATGCCATCGGTCATGAGGGAGGTTTCCGCATCAAGTATGTTAACAATATCCAGTATAACGGAGGGAAAATCATTATGTAGTGGCTTTAATAGAAAAAAATATTAAAGAAAATATTTTTTTAGTTATGCAAGACAACTCGCTTGCGGCGCTCTTACCACAACATCCATCAAGGTTGTTAGCACTGTATCTTTTTTCAACGTGCAGCGCAGCCCATGCCACAGCAAATCGTAGATGGCGCTCGAGATGCCTGACTTGAAATCATCTGCTTTGCTAAAAATCGGACTATTACCGTCCTTGACTTGCTGCTTCAGGTATTTCAGACTAGCAGGTATTAAGAATGATTTTCAATATAATTTTTTTTTCATACATTATTTTTCATTACAACAAACGCGTGACTTACAAATCATTCTTGCCACTCTTCTCAAAATTCTTCCAGACTTCAGGACTGAGCGTTGCTTCCATTCCACTTTTGCGTCGGCTTGTTGATCCACTGCCACTTTTTGTGCCGCTAGCATGCGTTGCCTTTGTGGCTGCTGTTGTTGGCCCTTCCGCGGTTGCTACTTGGCCCGCTACGCCACTTCCAATCCCAGTCGCCGTCGTCGATTGCTTGCGAAGACGCCGCATGCAAACCAATCAAATAAAACTTGTCGACAAAAATTTATTGTTAATTAAAGCAATTTTAAATTGCTTTTACTTTTGTTAATTAAGTTTTTTAGTTTAAACTAAATAAAAATTCACTTTTATCACGAAATTTGATGAAAATCTGTGGCTTTACGCTTTTATAGAAATGTCGACGGCAAAGAAGAATTTTATTTGTACAATTACGAAAACTTGACACATAAATTCGAAAGATGCGTACTTCGAAAGGTAATAGATTATGCACAGAAAGGAATAGTTCAATCATATGGTACAAAAATACAGGTAGCATTGACAAGTGTTCATTTTCTCATCTGAAGGTACCATTTGAGACACAGCGTTATTGCAAGGATATAACTCACCGATATTTTGTTCGTGAGGTCAGGAGTAGAGATGAAAGCAGAAAGGAACACATCGGCCATACCAGCTATCTTGCGATGATTTTTTCATGTTTGCTTTCAATTCATTTTCAATTCACCGTTTGATTTAATTTTTTATACCAATTTCGTCAACAACAAACGTTTAGCTATTATGACAATTACTTGGCATAACATTTATAAGTTAAGCTAATGTCGAAAAACAAAATCGTTTGGTCGAAATCGTCATGTTTAAAAAGTATGGACGATGAAACAACGCAACAAAAGAAAAACAAAGAAAATCCTTAGTAGAAATGTTGCAATATCGCCGTGTTTAAAATAGGACCAAATAAATAAGCTCCTGTCAAAAACAGCTGTTCATTGTTATATGCGTTGGCCACACTCAGCAGTGTTAACTGCAGTAATAGCAACACATCGGGTAGCGCTGTTATCGGTATTGAAGTGTCAGAAAAGTTGCCAAGTTGATGAAATGTCAAGCTTTGTATAAAATACCAATGGAAGTTTTACCGACAAATAAAAAATTTTCTAGTTTCAAATGCATTTTAATGCGCAAGTTCATATTTATGTGCATTAAGTTTTGACTTAACAGTTGCCAACTGTTGAGTACGCTGAATGTGACCAATGATAATTAATTATATGCAATGGCGGATTGTGAGCGCTCTCTTTTTTGTTATATTTTTTGACAAAATTTTGTTTACAATTTTGTCACAACTACAATTGTGTTTATACCGAATTTATATAAAATACTTTGAACTTGAAAATTTATCTCACTAAAAGAATACAAATTAATGATGATTAACAAAATTCGAACAGATTAATATAAAAACCAAGTGTTCTGTAGGATATTAATTTTGGTGACCATTTTTTTGGATTTCTAAATTTATAGAACATTTTAAAAATATTAAGGGCCGTTTTATTCACTTTTATAACTTAAGATTTAAGAATAACTTGGGGATTTTTCAAATTTTCTAACCTTATTCATTTTATTCACTTCAAGTTGTCAAACATAACTTTAGAAATTCAATTTTATATATAACTTTTGTTTGATAACTGGAGTCAACTTGAGATTTTTTAACTTCCAAAAATATGAGCAGTTATGTGTTCTAACTTGGGATATTTGGTATGACTTTTGTTTTTTGTTTCAATCACAAACAGTTTCGTATGTTTGTACGAGTTCAACAAATTGTAGCTGTTATGACTAGAGGGCGAATTTTTATGCAAAACTGTATGTAAGAAATATGCGTAATGCACCGAGATTTGAAACGGCCATACCTACAATTGGGAATTACTCTTCTAAAATCAATAGGACCCAATAAACTCGAACTTGTGGTCAAAATCTCTCAACTTATGATGGTTTCGCCAGGAAGGTGTGTAGGAGTTGTCGAACAATGGCGGTTGGCGGAAATTTAAACCTTTATCAGACTGCACAATAACTTTGTGTTGGCCGGAGACACGAGAAATCTGGTCGTAAAAATGTCTGTCTGTGTTGGTGTCATCTTCCTCAGATTCAGATACTGATACCATCGCGACGTGTTTGTTCTCCATTTCATCAGGCGTAAGCAACAAGTTCGTAGGCAAGTATTTTTCATTAACCTCAGCTGATTCGAGAATGGCCAGCCAAAGTGGCCACCACCATTTCTTCGAACGAATTGGCACACGGTAGTTTAAAACAATATTATCATGGAGATCGACCCTGTACATGAAACAATTATAGTTTGTTTTTATTAAGATTGCTGCACCGTGGCTTGACCAGGCTGACCTTCCCGTGTTCGTTGTATACGTATTGTCGATGTGAGCGGGAATTTTGACTACTCGAACAGTAATTTTTGCACGTCACCCAGAGAACCTTTTACTAAATATAAGTGTGAAAGCCTTTCACCACATATTTTCGACCTTTGTTCGCAATAATAAACTGTATTTGAGAAAATTATTTATAATATGTTTCATTTTACACAGAGAAAATGGTTGTTCTACAAATGGTTAATAAGTTCAAAATTTGTTAGCTTATAAAAGAGCTGTTTTAGGGGAACGAATGCATCGGTTTTTAATGAATGCATCAGACAAAACCCATCAGAATTGAATTAAATAATATATATCTAACAAAAACGATTTAATCCCGCTTACAAAATATTTCGGAATCGTATACATATTAAGGTACTAACTTAATTCAGTGTAAACAGAGTAAACCTGGTTACCAGACGCAATCAATGTTGTAAAATTGACATTTAAAAACCATGTTAACCAGTTGTAAGGCTTTCTCCATAGTGAATGTTTGAAATAGTTTTGCAATCGATAAGGCTTGGCTTAATGAACAGCCCTCTGGTCATTCCAAAACTTAGCAAAATAAAATTTAGTAATTGATGTGTTAAACAATTAAATAATTTATTAAATAATTTTTTAAATAATGTAGTAACAGATTAACTGACATTCCAATCCACCTGAAGAGTGGAGATATTAAAATGCAACATTAAATCCTTGCTCCACAACAGATGTTCTTGGTTCTTAGCCATCGGCAGAGTCAAGATTCAGTTTTAGGTCCAGTTACTTCTTAATTCCACCATTTATATTAAAGCTGTTTGTTTGAAGCCATGAAGAACTGTGAACGAAATTCATCTTTTGCTTGGTGTGCAAGGATCAATTTCTTAAAGTTGATGACGGGACCAAGCAGACATTGTGCAAGTAAAAATTGCATATTGCGAAGATTTCTGTGCTTCTTGTATTCAATTTGAAACTAAAAGATTTTAAGTTAATTTCTCAAGTTTGGACTGTCAAATATCATTAATTTCCCTAGGATTTTTTCATAACTTGAATATTTATAACTTGACTTAACTTCTACTCAAAAAGCGTCAGCTTGATATTCACAAAACTGAATAAAATCAAATTTTAACTTGAGAAATTAAAATTCAAAACTTCACAAGTTATACAAAAAGTCAAGTTAACAAAAGTTATTGAAACTTCTCAAGTTAGCTCAAGTTAGAAAAAGTGAATAAAACGGCCCTAAGTAATTCATCCAAATTTAAAGTCTAAACAAACCAAAACATTTATTTTCGCTTAAGCAAATATAGGACTAACAGCAGCGAATTCCTGATGTTAAAATTTTACAAAACTAAGCTCTCAAGCATTAACATTTAGAACATACACCGTCATTACTTCAAGTTGCAGTTGTCAGATTGGACGATTATCGGCAATTAGTAGGTTTTTCTCGGGTTTTAAAAAATTTGAAAAAAGACCTGGCGTTGTTTTGCGATTTCATAATTAGACTTAGTTTGATTTATAATCTGGATTGATTTTACAACACTGATTTTATAACAATGAACAAAACCACATTTTCTGTTTTGCTCCTCTACATCACAATCTATTTTTATAATTTTTATTCAAATGTTTCCAGGAATATTTTCTTACTAAAATATAACATTGGAGAAAACTCAAGGGTAAGACCCTCGCAAAAATGTTCTCCAAAAAATTGCATTAAGGTGTTACAGAATACAGACTTATACACCTATCACCCGTTTTACATTGTAGTTAAGTCCGTGTGAAGCGAAAATGCAAAAAAAAATTTTTAAAAATTAAACGAAAATTACGCGATGAGTGCGGACAGCGATGCTTTATGATTTCTTTCTTTTATTTTCATCATTAACGTTTCATATTTATTGTTTTTAATATTTTTCAGAATATTTTCTGCTTTCAATTATTCAAAATGGCGGGCAAAGATTTGAAAAGCTCTATAAATGCAGCTAAATTTTTCCTTTTTTTTTTAGCTTTGAACCAAGGATTTCAAGTGTCAAGCTTATTCAGTCAAGTCTGCCTTGGTTCGGAAATGTGGAGATAGATAAATAGGTGACAAAGGGAAATCAAGGGAAATCAAGAGAAAGGGAAAGTGTAGAATGTTATATGTGTTGCGGAGCGTTATATCAACATGCTCATTTTAATCTAAAACAAGTGTTATGCCTTTACCTTTGTCAATTCGAGTTATTAAGCAATCTCATTCCACAAACCTCTCTACCACCAACTACAACTTCCAAAGTCGTATATATTGATGAATTTTTAATTTAAATTGATTAGAAATGAGGAAAGAATTAAAAAAAGGTAAAAGCGTGGGACCATGGCTAGACCGGCAGTCAAGCACGCTAACCACTCGACTACCGAGGCCCCCAGAAAATCAAACTTTTTTAATTTTTGTCAAACATCTGAACAAACCTTCAAACAGCCAAATACACTATTAGACCGTCGCAACCAAGTGATAACTTGTATTTTAGTGATAGATTTTGACTCAAATTCAACAAATGCACCTCAGATTCAGGGTTGTTTTCGAATTTTCTATTACTTTGAGTTTGCGAGTTGATTTAACCGTGTCCATCTCTGTCTGTCGTCACGTTATTAATATGTTATTAATTATTAATATGTTATTGTAAAGATAAAGAAAAAGTTTGAAAATGAACCAAATGGATGGACCACGCCACCTCCCATACAAAATTACTTTTTACCGTTAAAACATTTTTAAATTCCAAAAAAATGAATGTCCTGCCTTGGCATTAAGCTTTGATCTCATATAAGAACTCTAAGTTTGATAATTGCAAAAACCGAATGAAAACCAAGCATACCACCCATACAATATGCACGCTGAGGTTGAAATAATAAGGAAAAAATTCCAGATAAAATTAAGGAATCGATACAAAGTCAAATGTGTCTTTTTCGCGAACCGAAGTTAAGTGAAGAAAGACCGAAAAAATATTTAAAATATTAAAAACAGTTTGGGAAGGAAATGCAGCATTAAGCAAAAATATATAATTATATGCTGTAAGAATTGAATGCATTCTATCGTGACATTATGATAGAAACCGTTTAAGAAAACGAAGGTGGAATGGAACAACAAAGACATCAGAAAACTTAAAATATAACTGAGGTATAAAATTGTGGCATTTTAATTGTTTATTTGTAGTTTATAATTCTTATATTTAGAGCTTGATTGAAAAATTC
Organism: Tetanocera ferruginea; assembly: GCA_958299015.1. NCBI lineage: Eukaryota > Metazoa > Arthropoda > Insecta > Diptera > Sciomyzidae > Tetanocera > Tetanocera ferruginea. Next base: position 148,619,058 of record OY282641.1, read on the forward strand.
ATGAAGCTACAACAACAAAGTTCTTTTCAGAACTAACCGAGTAAACAAGACCATGGTTTCGTCGGACACTACTCCGACTCATCAGTAGTCTCTGTGGTTTTAGCAGTGAGAAGCCAGAACCAGTCGCTCTAGTGCTTTTTAAAATGTCATTAACCCACCTTAAGTATGGTAGAAAAAAGTCAAGCCATTAGTTTGATGGGGTATGACATAAGTCTTATAAATACTACAAACAAAAATTTATCGAAAAAATTCAAATAGCTTCTCATATCTTGATTGATTAACTGTTAAAAAATAATATTGAAATAATAATAATAAATTGAAACAAAACATAGTTTTATTGAAACTTACAAATACTACAAGAAATATGGGAAAAAATAATTGCTTCACAAAAATCATAAAAAGTAATAAGAAATACATTTCAGTTAACAAAAAAATTTTTTTCGATTATATTTGAATTCATAATTTTGAATCATAAACGTATGTCCGTTGGTGGAAAAATATATTTTTATTTTTGTCATGCATTGCATTGTTATGCATGTTATGCATTTTTCACAAAGCATATTTATATGATCGATACACACTGGAGCCTGGCAGATCACACATGCGTACACAATTTTTTGTCCTTCTAGCTTGGATCTTGAGCTATATTGTCGTCGTTTTTGTGTGGGCTCACTTCTTCAAGCAAATGCTCGTAAAAATTAAAATATAAAGAAAAAAGTTGCCACATTAACCTGAAATGTGTAAATGAAAAATAAAATAACGAGTTGCCATATTCACATGCAATATTCACTCCAGCAATAAAATTATTTTAGCAATAAGTTTGGAAAAATATACCTAATAAATACCTTTTCTGAAAATAAAATTCTAAAAAAAGTTACGTAAATGGTGTGGTGGGGTATGACACACCCAGCCGACTTTGGAACGACCTGACCTGTGAATGAGTTCACCTACGAAATATTTTTATGGCTCATCTCAATTGTTTACCTTTTATTTGGAGCTATTATAATCTACGAAATTGTAACTTTTCATATAAACAAGATATTGAAGGAAATAAGGTCTCTGGGGTATGTCTTACCCCACCACCGGCGTTAGTGTAGTGTGGTTAGTTAACCCTAACGTTAACTAACGTTAAAATATTTTAAAAATTTACGATTTCTTTGCACCAAACAGATTTCTTTTATTGTCTCTTTTTTTTAAACTGCTCAAGTTTTAATTGCAAACTTAAGTTAGCAAGTGAAAATCTTATTTTCAGTGTGTTATTTAAAACACGTTACATCCATCTCATTCGCACTAGTAACAAGTGTTCTGCTCTGTCATAAAGCTATTCCCCTGTCTGAGTACATCGAAACGAGCCGCTATTGTTTTTTGTGTTGGTGCCTGAAAAAGAACGATAATAACAAAAGAGGTGATGGATCAAATTTTTCAAACCTCTAGCCTAGTTTGTTCGCTGCAGACAGTCGACCTCTTGTTGCTGGTCGCCTGTTAAAAATCGTACATCGCGTGCTGTCCGTGTCTCATTTGTGTCGACGTCCATTGAAAACGCCACCACCACGAGGCCGATGACGAGCACGACACGCCAGACACGGATAATGGTTAATGGCGGCAAAAAGTCCACACATGGCCCGCACGCTATAGTGCACGGACGCTCGCAACACAATGTAGTGGTAAAGGAGAAAAATTATTCAACAGTTTGATTTGGTTTGTTTGGTTCGCCGCCGTTCAATTTCGAGGAGACAAAAAAACGAACCAAGGCGTGAAGCAACAAATTGTCGAAAAACCTACTCTTCTCCGCCGCATCATGTTGTCATACGACGCATATGATGGCAACACACCCCTTGATTCGTTATACGACACAGCTGTTGGTACAAGAAAAAACTCCTCTGCTGTGCTAATGTGCTGTTGCTTTTGTAGCAGTGGTTGTTGTTTTTTTGAAGGCTGTCTGTTTCTGCCTTGGCATCGTTTTTTTTTTTAACAATTCACAGATGTTTGGCATGATGGTGCGAAATGTTGATAGAAAGAGAGCGCAGACAAGCGTTTGTCGTTTAGTGATAAACAGTGGCGTTCCTGTGAAAAATGCATTGGAAAAATTCGCTGATACATAGTACCCTGTAGGCAAATCTTATGAGAACTGATTTGAAGAGGTTTAGTGATAAAATTAGATTATTTTATAAACTCATTAGCTGTGAGTCCTCATACCCATAACGTTGAAATAATGGAATAAATGGAACTAAAGCATTTGTTTTTGGAATATGTTGAGCTTTGAACACAGGAACTGATATTTTGTTGAACTGTAAAAGAATTTAAAGATTCCAAAACTAAAACGTCTAATGAAATTTATAAACCCTTAAGTGGAATTCCCAAAAGTTAACGATTAATAATCGTTGGTGATATCGGTCATTGTGCAAGCCACTTTAATAGAAAATGACAGCTTTCACTAGCTAACGACAGCGAACGTCATTGTTTAGCCGTTTGGGAATTACACTACTGAAAGCAATCAATTAAATTTTAACACCCCGTAACAAAAAACGTGTTTCTTTTTTATGATATACATATAAAAAATTTAAAATACGAATTAATTTTATATAACTTGTATTGAAATAATAAGTTTTTGCTTTTTTTAAGAAAAAAAATGCATATACTTAAATATTATTTTTATATATGTATCCTTTAAGGCGAAAATAAGGGAAAAAGTTAAGAATTGGCATTCTGGTATTAAAACATTGGTTGCATCAGGGTAAGAAGGTTAAGAACCCGAAAGGCAACGGTAAAGACGCAAATTTGTTAATCAAGATTTTTCTCTGACGATCATAAGATCAAACATTTAATTTTTTCGGTAAATTGTTAATACTAATGGCGTATTTTTATTAAAAGTAACTTAATTTGGACCAAATTGTTTACTATTTTTTTTCCAATTCTTATTAAGTGAAAATGTTCATTTGAATTTTTTTTTTTAGCGTTATGTCATTTTAAAAATTCATTTTAAGTAAGCATTCTTTAAACGATGTTCACATCGTATGATTTTCATCAACACATCGATTTATTGTTGAAAACTTTTTGAGCTTTACAGGTTTGTTTTCAAGAATCTGTTAACTGTGAATGTGTTATTTTTTATTTATACAAAAATTCACTTTAACACAATAATCATCTTTAGAATTTTTTATGTAAAAATTTAATTCATAGATTATTACTTCTTGAAAGAATTGCAGTGACAATCAATGAAGGATATAAGGCAACCGCTGACTTTGGTCACTTTAATTTCATTAAATTTTTCACACTTATTTTAATTCTACCAACAGATCTTAAATTTGTTTATTTAATGTTATAAGAAGCAGCATCAGAATATATTTTTTTTCAATGAGACGTATGTCCAAATTTAAAAAAAATATCAAAACTGGGTGGAAAACCATTTCTCTGTGTGAAGTTGTGAAAACATGGTATCAACTAGTCCATAATTTCTTTTACGTTATGCAAATTTTAAGTCCATAATTATTTTATCTCAAAAAAATATTTGGACCTATTCCGCGCAATCTGTTATTCTGTTACCAATTACAAAATATGTCGACCATAAAAGTTATAATCTGTTATAATTGGTATTCAGCACTTCGACCTTTTATCGCATCCTGTTATCAATCTTCAAAAACAAAAATCTATTACAATTCCGTTAACTTCTTTTATGAAACAGCTGATTGCTGTCATAAAATTAATCAGTGCACATAAAGATAAATAAATTATAATACAAGCCGGGAAAAGTAAGTTAATAATTAAAAAAACTAATTGTAACAACTCCAGCAATGTTGCGCGATTGTTTCTTCTGTTTATAACGCACAAACATGTTTATTAATTATATTTTAAATTATATTTGCCTCATTTTTTGAACCATTCTTTATGAAATTCTGTAATTAACATCCATTTTACAGACCAAAATGTTCACTTTCTAAAATCTGTTACGATAAAAGACAGAAAAATAAAATGTATCTGTTATTCTGTTGTCATTCCTAACATATTTCATAATAGATTTTGTCATGCCGAATACCCATTTAACATTTTGTAACAGATTTTGTGACACTTGAGTCATAACAGATTTCATAAAAGATTATCGTGCATAATACAAATTTTATCTTGTGACAGATTTTTTGACAGCTCAAAAATTTGTATGGGAAATCATAACAGAATTTTTTCATAACAGATTGTGCGTAATAGGCCCAATTATTTTGTGAACATTTTAAGCCCATTTTTCACGAACACACGCTGTACTCAAAGCTAAATAGACCTCGAAACTTAATAGAAATATTATGAAGTGAAATACATAGTTTTATAATATTATTGTAATTCATTTATTTGATTTTTTTTCATATATAACAACATTTTCTATGAACAGAATAAGAATACAATTCACAGTAAGGTGATTTATGTCATTTTGGAAGCTTATCGTTTTTTATAAATCTAAATTGGTTGCGTTTTCATGAATGAATATTCATGGAACGAAGAAGTACAACTGAAATTTTTTAATAAGCCAATTCATGTAACTTCGTAAGTCTTCAAGTTCTCGTAAGTCGCAAATCATAATCTTCGCTTATGAAACTGAGATGAGCGAACTCTTAGAAACCGTTTTGTAAACATAAATTGGTTGCGTTTTGTATAATTGAGCGCTCAGGTCACGATGCAGCATAAAGCGCAAATTCTGCTTCATACAATATTTTCATCGAATTTCTCCTTCGCGTCCTTCCGTGGTCAGTTGAGGAACAGCCCTAAGGTAAAGGATAGACCCTGAATCTAAAGCAAGTGGTAGCCCAATGATATTTTCTTAAAAATAAACCTTCATAACAAGTTCAAATCAGTATAACTCTTATTGGGTTCCATCGATATCTTTTGTTCTTCCTCTTGTACAGATATACTACATATTTGTACAGGTAGACCCTATTATGACTTCTATGGAGAAATGGCTTGGGCATCGGATGGACAGGTCTAAGACTCATGTCGTCATATAACCCATGGATGTAAGAATACAAGGTTAAAACATCGAAGTCATTGGAGCGAATTGAATATTGCCATCTCTATGTATCTATCCTATTGCCATCCTTTTTGAGCTAATAGGAAGAGTTTGCTCCGATTACGTCATCTAACGGTAAAACTTCAGGACGGCATTCTTTCATTCATTATATAACCTAGGCTTGAAGTTTCGATTAATGATATGTACGAGGATGGTAAGTCCACCGTTATTACGACGGTGTTTTCTTAAATTATTTTTTTTTATTTTGATAAAAAAAAAAAAAACAAATTGGCCATTTCAGCCCTTGAAAGGACTTTGACCGAGCATCTTAGGATCGATTGTGTTGTGTGTGTTATTAAATTTTGCACACAATTGACCGAGAACTGGACCTACATGTTTTATGCCGACTCCGAACGGCTCATGTTCTCAAGAAGCTTTACATGGCATTATTTTACTCTCCGAGGTTTGCCATTGTCTGCAGAGAGGTGGTGACCGATCAGAAAAATTTTTTATTGAAAAAATTTTTCGCCACGGCTGGGGATCGAACCCGGGCTCCGAGCATGCTAAGCCACACACTTAACCTGCATGCCACGGTCACCACAAATATTATTTTGATAAGCGTTGGATTTATTTCGTATAGTCGAAAAATATTCGTATTTTTATATTCACATGAAATAGTTTTGACGATTCGTAAGTGCTATAAAAAGCGACAATACAAGACTAAATACACCTCATCATGAATAACCCTATAGTTATTTAAGAATGTTAAATGACCTTGCAACATGCATACATCATTGTTGCATACATTTTCAAAAAAAATTTTTTATAAGATCTCAGTGTAATTATTATTAATCTTCGAAAATTCTGTTTTTCACTGTTATTATTATTGAATTGTTTTCAGTGTTGAAATTTAAATTACCTGGTGTCAGTGGCGTACCGAGAGGCTAAGCCGCCCGGTGCGGATTCCAAATTTGCCGCCCCTCTCATATGCAATAAAAAAAAATCTTTGATATTTATATAGGGTTTTGTATGCATAGTTTTCACTTTAGAATTTGGTCTTTCATTGTTCTCAATTATATAAAAAAAATTCTAATATACATATCATCAACCTATTTCTAATACGACGCAAGTTTGGAAAAAATGGAGCAAAACGCGCGCATGAGTCTATTTTTGCTCTCATTTCTTCCGTGGTTTTGTTGTTCTATCTATGTTTAAAAATCTAGAGCAAAAAGTCTACGAGAAACTTCAATCCATTTTCGCCTATCTCATTTCTAAACACTAATATTAAAAAAAAAAATACAACAAGTAACTTGAAATGCCTTGATTAGATTAAAATGGGTTACAACAAAACCAAGTTACTTCAGTACTTTTCAGCACATTACTTAAACGAAGTTAAATTTTATGCGAAAAAATTCACTTCAAAATACCGCAATCGAAAAATTATTTCAAAAATTTATTGAACATTTTTTCTTAGTCACATCTTCTTCTTCAAACGTATCGAATATAATCAAAAACAGCGTACAATGTCGTCACTTGAAAAAAATTTCGATTTAATTGAAAATATGAAAGTCATAATCTATCAAAAATTATATGATAAGTTCCTTGAATTTTTTTTTGGAAATTATTACAAAAATATAAGTATACTCTCCAGTGATTTTTGCGTTAATAACGGAGAAAGTAAAATTGATTTTAGTCCTGCATCGTCGTACTATGATCCTGATTTTGATCCACAAATGAAAAAAGGTGACGAAGAAGAGCTCATGGACAATCATTTCATGGATACTCGATCTGAAGGTTCTCAAACAATCTTTTCCAATCGTACTACAAAGGATTCTCAAACATTCGTTTTCAATCGTGCTACAAAGAAAAGATTATTGCATCCAGCATACAGCAATTGCCGAAAAAAATGAAATGCAAAATTTTCGAAAAGGATTATTGTAATTTTTTATAAAACTTCCATCGAAACCGATGCAAAATTTTTTTGAATGCACATTAGTTCATCAAAAAGATCTTCTGAAATTTTCAAATATGTACAATTAAAGGAAATCGTGAAAAACCCATCTAAAAAGAAGGATATTATAGATAAATTAATTCCTTTAATACATGATAACACAAAAATTAATTTTTGGGAAGATTTTAAGGAATGTGCAGATTCTAAGGATCTTTCTATTGGTTTTACAAGTCATGAGTAAATACCAACATTCATGAATTTATTTATATGTTCCATTAATTTTGTTAAAAATAGTATCAAAAGATTTTTTATTGAGTTTAATGAATAGATTTATATATAATTTACTTAATAAGATACTTGTGTAGATACTTAATTATAATAATAAAAAAAAAAAAAAAAAAAAAAAAAAACAAATTGGCCATTTCAGCCCTTGAAAGGACTTTGACCGAGCTTCTTAGGATCGATTGTGTTGTGTGTGTTATTAAATTTATGCACACAATTGACCGAGAACTGGACCTACATGTTTTATGCCGACTCCGAACGGCTCATGTTCTCAAGAAGCTTTACATGGCATTATTTACTCTCTGAGGTTTGCCATTGTCTGCAGAGAGGTGGTGACCGATCAGAAAAATTTTTTATTGAAAAACTTTTCGCCACGGCTGGGGATCGAACCCGGGCTCCGAGCATGCTAAGCCACACACTTAACCTGCATGCCACGGTCACCAACCAATAATAATAAGATACTTAATTAAAATTGTAACAAATGTTCAACTTATTTTCTAAACAATTGTGTTTTAATTGATATTATACAACAAAACCAAGCAACTTTAAAGTTACTTGATTTTGAAAAAACAGCAACGAATAAAGTGTTCTAAGAAACATATAAATGTTTTATTTGCTTTTAAGTAACTTCATAGTTGCCTGGTTTTGTGAAAAAACAAAAATCTTGTTTATATGAAATGAAAAAATATATGACAAAAATTTTCTCAGTATCTTAAGTTCGACTGAATTGTTAAAAAACTGCAACGCAAAATAATTTGGCTAGCACAAGTTTCAAAAATTTCGAAACTTAACTCTTAACTCTTCAATAATTTAACTTTTCAATAATTTGAAAAAACTTAAAAATCTTATATACGGAAAGATTATATCCTATAACACAATACCTCAATTTCTCACAATTTTCAAAAAACAAGTTACTTGGTTTTGTTATATCACGGGAGAATTCTATATTTACTAAAATATAAATATGATATATTGACACCTGAACAAGTATTTTTTAAGGAGTAACCTGGCATAATAAAATTTTGTCATTGCATACACACTATACTTATACCCTACATTTGAAAATAAAATTTATTTATGATATATAAAGTGGTGAACAAAACATATGAAATTAAAAGCGCCATGAATTTTTTAAAAAAATTCCATCAGCAGTATATGTGATAAAAACAATAAAAAATTTTTTGCGTAATATTTTTCCGAAAAATATATTTGTAATTTTTCAAAATTATATCTATTTTTATTGAACTTATACACATTTTTAAACATTAAAATAAACAAAATTTTGAAGGCGTCAGGTCCCCTTAAACGTTAATAATCGCTATTATTCCAAATGTTGACTTACGCCATATTAGAATTAGGCCAACGATAAAAAAGTTTATTCCTTAATGACACCGAAAAGGAAATTTATACAAATACAATTTTTTTTATAATATTTTATTAAATTATTATTTTTCTTGTTTTTTTATTAGCAAAATCGGTAATTACATTTAGGGTGCTCACAGTTCTGTATTATCTGCTCTGTTTACTTTGCCGTTTATTAACTTTAGAACATTTTAGCACGTGTTAACTTTGATTGTTTTTGTTTTACGTACAAACTTGAGATCCCACTTGTTGCTAAAGTTATCTCATAATTCTTCCTTTCCGTTCATTCGAGGCATGTTTATGAACAAATTTCAAATTTTTGAAAACTATTTTTGCAATTTAGCTCCAAAACACAAAAAAAGGTGCTCACAGTTCGATCTAAATATCTTTCTAAAGTTGTCAGGTGTTAACTTTAGAAGTAAACTGTGAATTCCCTAATTGTCAAAGTCTATTTCATTACTTTACTTGTATTCTATAGATAATATGGCAAGATTTTGTAGGCGAGAAGTACTCATTGTAGTTCTAATGTAGGTTTTTATGAATAAAAGCTTAGAATAAAGCTTAAAAGTATAACAATGTTTGGAACTGCGTTTTCTAGACTTAATTTAAAAATAAATTTTAAAAGTTCAAGTGGACCTTTCATACAAGAATCAGTTTCTTTGTGAGCTATAGAAACAATATGCTGAAGTATTTTTCTCTCAACGAGAAACTCTTCATTGTCAATTTCTTCGTGACAGAATTCATTCAGTTTACATTCCAACTTATCATTCAGGAGAATCAAAGGAGTAAGAATTGCGAATTTTTCAGCAAGAGCATGAAGCTGCTGAAACCTTGTGGTCATTTCTCAAAATCAGTTCTTGAAAATTAATAATTAAATTATTAAATTAGAAAATGACCTAAATCAGTTAAGACCACGCCTAACTCCTCTCCAAAGTGATTTTATTAAAACAGTGAAATCCCTTAAAAAATCAAAAAACATTATAAAAGATACGACTTAAAATAATACGCATAAGTCTTATTTCTTAATATGCACTCTGAACTTACAATTCGCCATAATCAAACGAAAATTCCGCCTTTCTCCCACACTCAACACATCAAAGCACAAAACAGCTATTTTTACCAAATATACCTAAGTTGAAAAACGTTATTCTGTTAAACCACTTTTCTACTGGGCATTTCCACTGACAAGTTAAAGCACTTAAAAACTCAAAAAACTTTGAGTTACTCGAAAACACCAGTTATTCAATGCTTGTTTCAAGTCGCAGCCGAGTTATTCGAAAATTCAACTACTCGCACATGCCTAAATATTATGTCTTTTTTTATTTCTTTGGCAACTAATTTTGAGATTCGAAAAACGATTTTACATTTTGGTTGTGCTCAATACGAAGCTCATAAATATAGTTACATTTACTGTGGTGGCCAAATTTATTCATTAAGTTTAGTTCTTTCTTTTGTTTGTACACCTTAAAATGATAATGTACACATATTTATTTTGTAAAAGGCTTTATTTAGCTTCAGTGCCGCCCCTAAACTAGTGCCGCCCGGGGCGGACCGCCCCCCCCGCCCCCCCCACGGTACGCGGCTGCCTGGTGTTTCTTGTTATTGTAAGAAATTTTAATTCAAATGTTTTTTTTAACTACAAACTGACCATTTCAACCATAACTCAACTCACTCTTGCTGTCATTAATCATTGGTGTGGCCAAAGCCATTCCATTTTGATGAGAAGTTCTGAAATAATTTCTACATGAAACCCCAATTAAATCCTGTTTGTAAAATTCTCAATAACTTCTTGTCTACGTCGGAACATCGAGGGCGTCTCTTATAGCAATATATTTACGAATGAATATAATAAATAAAGCAATTAACGCTGTTGTTATTTTCAATACGTTGCACAACCGGCCATCCCCCAATTGGCGCAAGAGAGCGAGCAAACGAATGAACGTACAAACCCTTTCTGCTTAGAATCCCACCCCCTGACCCAAGCCTGCCAACAACAGGCTGCCTACGGACAGACAACAACACGACACAATGACATGACGCACGTTCCGCAGCGGGTGGGAATGACATTCAATCAGGGTTTGGCAAACAAATTATAACGACTTGCACAAAAGAACAGCCGCAATAGCAATAACAACAACAACAACACACAGCCAACCAAGCGAATGAAGTAGCTGCCAGACGCTGACAACAGGGCGAATAACAACTACTAAAAGCATTAAACGAGCGAACCGGTGTGGCCGACCGGCCGGTTTGGACTAGCCTTAAGCGAACCAGGAAAACGAGACCCCGCCAAAAGAGTTTTGCTTCCCTCTTTTCTACCAGGCGAACAGAATTCCACAGCAACCAAATACAGCGTCATGGCGGAGAATTAAACGAACTGCCTGTATATGTTGTTGTTGCTCACTAACGCTAGCAACGAGCAGTTGTTGTTTTCGTTGTCTACGATATGCCGCTGAGCGCGTACAATAAACGAACCAGCATGATGCAATCAGACAAGAGGTGTGACTGTGCTATGACGATAAGTGAAAAAGAGATAGCACTAGTCTGTATTGAGTGAGGGGTCCGGCTGGTAGAGAAATATTTTAGTGGTGTGGAAGTAGAAGGAGGAAACGAAAGTTGTTTCACAATTTGTTTGTTTGTGCAGCGAATTACTTAAGTGCTGCAGAATAACAAAGGAGAAGAGAAACGTTTTATTCGTGTAATAATTAGAGGATGGCACAATTTTTCGTAAGCCTGTGGAGTGCTTTATTAAGAAGCGCCAGATGTTGGAGTTGGTTTAGGAGTTTAACCCTGAATGGGACAGAGCAGTAAAAAAGGAGACACTTTGAGCTTTCATAGAAAGAGCTATCTTCTTTAACTGGACTTTGATTTTTCTCGAAAACTCCGATAGTGTCCCGGCTGTGGCGCGGGTAGCTCCCAATCCGGATACGGTAAGGTTAATTCGGGCAGCACAGGTGCTTCAAATGTTAAAAAAATAATAATCGAGCACTATAAGTAATATGCGGTCGAAAAAAACTACGCGGTCATTAAAAGTTTTTAATTTAAATTTTCTCTTGAAAAAGCTTTGACAGCGGCAGACTGATCTTGACTTTAGGTGCAACAAGCGATCAACAAGGGGAATGTTTCTATCAAGAAATGCTAAGAATCGAAAAGCACTATCAAGGGAATTGGAACGTAAGCACGATGGGCGACTACTGCTGGAGTTTTATACGAGAAACTATTGCATCGATTTGCCACGGGCCTTTATTTTAAATTAAATAATGAAATATTATTGCATACATATATATTTTTTTTTTAAAATATAGTCTTAATACCTGAAAAATTTTCTTTTTTAAAACAAAATGTTATTTGGTGAACTTAAGCAGAATGGCTTAAAAATAAGTTTTAAATTTTGTAATATATTTCCTAACTCCATCTATTGTTATTGGAAAATTAATGCAGGGAATTCAATATAAAAAAAAACATAAAATTAAAACATATTTGAAAAATAGTTTCAAACATTATAGAAAAGATGGCTAAAGTTTAACTAAAAACTTAAAATTTTAACTTTAGACTTAAATGTCTCAGAGTAGAAACATGACATACAAATTGTTAATACAGTTTTAGATAGCTCGAAATATTAGGGAAAAACTGAGTATAGGCGTAGAATAAACGTAAAAAGTCCTTATAGAAAAGTAATTCAGGTCACTGGATAAAAAAATTTCGTGACATTGTGGACTAGTGTAATCGAGCACTATAAGCAGTACACGGTCGAAAAAAACTACACGGTCATTAACAGTTTTAATTTAAATTAACAATTCGAACCCTTGTTTCAAAGGGCTTATAACAAAGGGTTTCATGAAGTTTACTTCAAAATCTTTTTGGTTTCTTTTTATAACTTGTGTGAGTCATAGTAAAAATGCACATGCTTTTTTAAATCAAAAAGTTTAGTTCAGAAACCTTTATGTTCATATTTGAAACTCTTTCTGCCTTTTTGTTCACGGAGTAACACAAATATAACATGTTCTGTAACTGTTTTTGTGGGTAAAACAATTTATTTGCCATCTAGAAATCAATATATCGGTGTCAATATATCAATAACTGAAAGAATGAAGATTGTGTGTTTAAATAAAAATTTTTTTTCTTCTGCAGTTTCAACCAAAGAGTTTTATTTTTGTCTTCTCCTGAAAATTTATGTCTTTTGAGTTCTGACTGTTTTGAATTTAGTGTGCGATATATCAAATTTTATCGAATTATATAACCTCGTAACAAACCGAGCAAACTAACAAAAGAAATTGAGTAAATAATTTAAAACAAAAATTATAACGCGTTATGAAGAAGTTCAGATTTCGTGTTGTGATTAAATTTTTCTTATAAGGTTTGGTGATTTTTATAGCGTAAGCTATAATCCAGATATAAAAGCCATTAAGCCATCAAATTAAGTCTAAATTGTTTATTTTTGAACTCAAATGTAACAAGGCATATAACAACTCACACAAATCTGGGGTTTTATTATCAACCTTCAAGTTTAACATGTTTTTAACCTATAATCATATTTTTTTTGCTTAAATGTCAATATAAATATCTTTTTTATATTACAATATTTACAAAACAAATTCTAAGTGTTAATAATAATATAGGTTAATTTACTAACATAAGGTGCATTTTATATTTATAACCCACCCCACAATGTTGATATATTTCAATCCTACGTTTCAGAATTGTTTTATTCTGTTTAAAAAAGATATAGAAAGATATAAATTCAGTATTCAGATTATGATAACATAAAATAATATATGTAAGACCCATCGAGACCCATTAAATTTAAATATTTTATTATGAAGCGTTTCATATTTATAGCCCAGGCTTAAAATCTTTGTATTTTAAAACTTTTCAAAATAAAAAACCATCATTTTCAAACTACAGCATAAATGCGATGATAACACTTCTGTAATTCATTTAACTTTCAGAGGACCAATCAGTATCGATATTTTGTTCATCAAATTAAAGTTTCGAGGTCTTATGCTGTTTATGGAGACTTGGAATTGCTTTCATTTTAGCTCGACAAATATCAGGTCATCATTGGAACACATGCCAAACTGTTATTTTTGACACTTTAGTGTTGTAACTTCTTGTAAGAAAACGACATGAGCAACTCCATAACCAGTTGTTCGCGTATGAACGCACGCTCATGTCGTTTTCTTGATTACGCCAGCTGCGTTCAAATTTTCTTAAAATTTCGCTCACTGAAATATTTAAAAGTTTACCACGCGGCATACTTAGGTCAGATATAATACTATTAAATGTTAATTAAAAAAATGTAACTTAATATAGACCTCTTTTTTTATCAGAAAAAACTGCGACTGGGAAAACTTATAAAAGAAATAACTGAAACTATTTAAATCAGTCGAAAGTAAACTTTAAGTTATTTTCATAATAAACTTGGAAATTTAAGAAATAAGTGATAAACACAAAAATATTGTGAGTTTTTTTTTGCTTGAGTGTGTTAATTTTAAGAGTCTCTAATGGTTTTTATACGTAAAGGAGTTTTGCTCTAAGAAGGATCTCCAAGTGTTTCAAAACCAGAATTTTTGAATTGTTAATATTTTTAATTAAAATTTAAAGTGCATTTTGAATTAATTGCAATCTAAAATTCAAAGATATGTGAACATTCAATAATGTCTGCAGCACATAAGGGTTAAATACCATTGAAAATACCGCTCCTGCAGAAATTGTAGGTGGGAAAACAAACAAACGACAAAACGACTACGGTTTGTGGGGCGTGGTTCTTTCAAGTTCATCAAATCATTATAATTTGAACATATGTTGTTTATTTTTAAATAAATTCTATTTTTCACGATTGATTTAGTGAAATCTAAATAAGTTTTTTTTATTTTCTTGCATGTTGTTGAGATTTTTGTTTGCTAATCAAATGAATTTGGCCAAGTTGTCATGTTGTTTGCTCACTTGACAGGCGTACAGAAACCCCACACAACAACAACAATGCGCAACAAACAAACATCTATGATATCTAGTATTTTATTGTTCATTGAAGTAAAGTACACAATAGCCCCACTGACAAACAAGCTAGCTTAAAGTAGCATATTTTTATGCTTGCTTGTTTGTGCCTCTGCTTGTTTTAAACAAGCAAAAAGCTTAAAGCACTGTAGAGTGTGCTGTTGTCGTCTACTTTGCCAGCTGGCTACACATGAGTACATAAAATGTACAAAAAAATGACAAGTTAAAATTTATGTCTAAATTTAGAAAATAACAAAAAATAAGATGGCTGCCACATGGAGCAAGTTTTTATCATGGCGTTTAGGAGGCAAAGCCATTAAGTCTAATAGCAAATCTAACAAGCACTGCCAAGCACACATACTGCACGAGCACAAAACGGAACCAGCCTGGGTGGACATTTTGTTTTCGCCCGTCATTTTGCTTATTTCACAAGAAAGTGCCGGGCGCGCAGCTTTGGCCAACAAGTCTTTTATTTGCGGCTCCCCATTAGATTTGGTTAGATTTAATTTGTTTGTTATTGTTGTTATATCTATTGTGTGGTTTATTGGAACCTACACAATAAATAATAAAACACTCAAAAAACTATGACGCACTTCAAACGTTCGGCTTAGTTTTTTGCAGCGATTTTTATTGCGTTGTTTTTTAAAAAAATAAAACTTAAAAAGCAACTTTTTAACAACAGCGCCAAAAAATGGTCGTTTTGCATTTAACAAAAATGTTTGTGTAAAGACAAAGTTTTTTTCTAGTCCGCTAAAAAAACGAACAAAACAATTGTTAAACAAATTAAACTATCAACACACTTGTTTGATGATATGTCCAGAAATTATTGTGGGCGTTCAACACTTTCCCACAAGTTGCCGAACAGGAACACAGAATGCATCGAAAAGGGTTTTTTTATGTGTGGCCTTGCAGCAAAAACTATAACTTCCTAACCAGAGTGGCAACAATTCTGCCAGACTTTATGAAAAAACAAAAAAATTATAAGAAAAACTTAAATAAAACAAGTTTGCACTGACAGCCAGAAGGACAGCGAGAATCGTAAAAAATCGGTCAAACATGTTTAAAAAAATACCAACAGCAAACAGGCAGCAAAACTCTGAACTCCCTTCAAAGGGCGCCAAATACTTTCATTGCTGACGCATGCCCAGCAATTTTAAGCATAAAGCACGCAATGCACGAAGGTATAACAAAGAAAAATTACAAGAAAAAAAAAATACCACTCGATGGGCAGTTGATTAAAAAACAAGTTTTTATTAGGAAAAAACAAAAGGAATAAAAAGCACAACAAAGATTTTTTAAATACTGGCCTCTGCAGCTACCACCACTTCTGGTTAGATGCATTGTTGCCACCTGAAATTTTCATGTTCAACAACTTTTCAATAAAAATTAAAAAAGTCTATGGCAAAATTAGAAAGAATTAACTCAAAAAAAAGAAAGAAAGAAAGATGTATAAGAGCGAATTATTGAGTTATCGGTCAATTTTTAAACACACCCCATTCGGAATTATTTTGTCATAATTGCAATGCCGTAAAAAATGTATCGATTTTTTATTTTGGCTCTATTTTCATAATTTTCAATAGGAGAGTTCTCTTTTAAACTGTTTTTGAAGCGAAGCTTGCAAAAGCTAGTTTTGCGATTAACTTGAGTGAAATCTCAAAAACTGATACTTTTTCTAATGCCAATAAGATGCTATTTGCCTAATGCCAATGTCTAAGTGCCAATGCCTATGACCGATTGCAAGGTTTTGAGATTTATTCAGAGTCATAACTGTTATAAGAAATATCTTTAAAAATTGGACCATAACAGTTATATTGTAATAAAATATTTATCAATAATAGCTATTATTTAAAAATAAAATAATTTTTCTCTGAAATAAGAGTTATGAATGAAGAAAATATTTTTTCGTTGCTGATAACGTTTATTTTCAATTTTTATTTTTTTACGTTGCCTCATAACTGTTATTGACGAGAAAAAAAAATTTTTACGTTGCTCATAATTTGTATGAAATAAAAAAATCTTTGTTACTTTTTACGGCAACATGTGTAAGATTATAAGGGAGATAAGGGGGCGATATTCACATGGCAACGTGTCTGACTGCCTCAACTTGGCGAGGCCAGCATTATCCATGTCGAAATCGTCTCAAGTCGACTCAAAACCTCCGCGTGGTGTCTCCTGGAAACGTCAAAAACTATCGCCCGATAAACTTTGGCGGCTAATTTGAGCGGCGGGCTTCCCCTTTGGCCATCAAGCAAAGGTTGTGCGTTGGGTTTGAAGCCCACCACATAAAAAAAGATTTCAATGAAACGAAAAAGAATATATGAAAGAATGATCCCCAAATCTGATGACGACTACCGCAAACGAAAAACTGATAATGATTTACGGATATGCACCTGGAATGTCCGGACCCTAAATTGGGATGGTGCCTCTATCCAACTGATTGATATCTTGGAAAGATATAATTCTGATATCACTGCAATCCAAGAAATGCGATGGAAGGGACAGGGTTGCTTACGGCAAGCATCCTGTGATATCTACTACAGCGGCCATGTGGAGAAGCACGAGTTTGGATGCGGATTTGTAGTTGGCAAGAGAATACGGCATCATGTCCTGCGATTCACTCCTGTGAACGAACGGCTTGCCATAATCCGCTTCAAGGCTAAATTTTTTAACATAAACCTAATATGTGCGCACGCTCCGACAGAAGAAAAAGATGACGAGACCAAAGAAAGTTTTTACGAGTGCCTTGAAGATGCATACGAGCGCTGCCCCCGTCATGACATAAAAATCGTGCTTGGTGACTTCAACGCCAAGGTGGGTAAGGAAAACATATTTGGTCCAACAGTCGGAAAGTTCAGCCTCCACGACAACACATCCGATAACGGAATGAGGTTGATTGACTTCGCCGCAGCACGAAACATGGTCGTAAGTAGCACTAGATTCAAGCATCTCAATATTCATAAGGCCACCTGGCTGTCCCCTGATCAAAAAACATGCAACCAAATTGATCACGTTTTGATTGACGGAAGGCACTCTTCCAGTGTACTAGACGTACGCACGATTCGTGGTGCTAACATAGACTCGGATCATTATCTTGTCGCAGCCAAGATCCGCACACGTCTGTGCGTAGCTAGACGTCGACAAGCTGCAGTCAAAACGGACGGCCGAAGCCTTCGCTACTCGACTCTCACTCCTGCTTCAAGAAAGCACTCCTCCGATCGACGATATATGCGGACAGTGGACGCACATATCCCACTCTATGCGTACGGCTGCCGAAGAGGTGATAGGCTACCATCGCCCTCGCCGAAACCAGTGGCACGACCAGGAGTGTCGCGACGCCACTGCAGAGAAGGACACCGCCTACAAAGCCACCCTGCAGTCGGTTGTAACGCGTGCTGTTATGGAGCGATACCGAGAGAAGAGGAGGGAAGAGAGACGCATTTTCAGGCGGAAAAAACGAGAGGCGGAAATGCGTGAGTGCGAGAAAATTGAGATGCATGGCGACAGGAATGAGACTCGAAAATTTTTCGAAAAAATAAGACGCCTGGCCGATGGTTTTAAGACCGGAGCCTCTTCCTGCAAGGACGAGAATGGGAATCTAGTGACAGATATCCAGAGTACACTGATGTTATGGAGGGAGCACTTCTCTAGACTTTTAAATGGCGACGCTGACAACAATCCCGCCAGTGGAGATGATATCCCACAGGTCTTAACAGCTATAGCTCGGCTTAAAAACAACAAAGCCGCAGGAGCCGATGGCCTACCGGCTGAGCTGTTTAAGACCGGTGGCGAAGCTCTGTTTAAGTGCATTCACAGACTTCTATGCAGAATATGGTCGGAAGAATGCATTCCAGATGATTGGAACCTCAGTGTGCTCTGCCCAATCCACAAGAAAGGCGATCCCACCATTTGCGCCAACTACCGTGGGATTAGCCTTCTTAATATCGCATATAAGGTCCTGTCGAGCGTATTGTGTGAAAGACTAAAGCCCATCGTCAACCAACTGATTGGACCTTATCAGTGTGGCTTTAGACCTGGAAAGTCCACCATTGACCAGATCTTCACGCTCCGACAAATCTTGGAAAAGACCCTCGAAAAACAAATCGACACACACCATCTTTTTGTCGATTTCAAAGCCGCCTTCGACAGTCCAATAAGGAGTCACCTATATGCCATCATGTCTGAATTTGGTATTCCTGCGAAGCTAATACGTCTTTGCAGGATGACACTGAACAACACCAGCAGTGCAGTGAAAATCGGGAAGGACCTCTCCCTTCCGTTCGATACCAAGCGAGGTTTCAGACAAGGTGATTCCTTATCGTGCGACTTCTTTAATATAGTAATGGAGAAGATCATCCAAGCTGCTGACCTGAGACGCAGCGGCACAATTTTCTATAAGAGTGTTATGCTGCTGGCGTATGCAGATGATATTGACATCATTGGCCACAATACGCGCGAAGTCAGTGCAGCATTCTCCAGGCTAGAAAAAGAGTCGAGACGAATGGGTCTTGCAGTGAACGCAGATAAAACGAAGTATCTTGTGTCAACAAACAAACAGTCCCAGCGTCTTGGAAACCACGTCACTGTTGACAACACCTCCTTTGAGGTAGTGAAGGACTTTGTTTACCTGGGATCCAGCATTAACTCCTCCAACGATATCAGTATTGAGATTAAACGAAGGATAGCTCTTGCCAACAGGTGTTACTTTGGGCTCAGTAGGCAATTGAGAAGCAGAGCTCTTTCTCGACGAACAAAACTGACGCTCTATAAGTCAATAATCATGCCCGTCCTACTATACGCATCACAAACCTGGACGATGAGCAGCTCTGATGAAAGGACTTTGGGAGCGTTCGAGAGAAAAATCCTTCGCAAGATCTATGGTCCAATCTGCGTCAATGGCGAGTACCGAATACGATGGAACCACGAGCTGTATGAGCTATATGCCGACATCGATATAGTCAAGCGTATTAAAATAGAGCGGCTTCGCTGGCTAGGTCATGTCGAGAGAATGAACGACGAAGCTCCAGCGAAAAAAATATTGGATTTGGTACCCAGCGGTGGCCAACGCAGACGAGGAAGACCGCATCTCCGTTGGAAAGACCAGGCATTGGATAACCTGACAACGCTTGGAATTTCCAACTGGCGCCAGCAAGCACACGACAAAAGAGGCTGGCGAAAATTCTTAGACGAGGCCAAAACCGACCAACGGTTGTAAGAGCCATCTAAGTAAGTAAGTAAGTAAGTGTAAGATTATCAATTGTAATTTTATTTTCTTGCTCTCTGTAAGAGAATAAGGAGTTTTCACAAAATTAGGCATTCATAAAAAATGCAGTTGTGAATGCAACGTAAGTGTATTCTTAAATCGCATTTTAGGGCAACAGCAGTACAAGTGATTTTTCGGAAAAAAATTAGTTACATAAGTATGAGAACGCAAAGAAGAAATTGATATTTCATTCAAAAAATCATTCATTTCAGTAATTTCACATGTCATTTCAGCGAGGAACCGCGGATTTCACATTTTGTATAAACGTATTTAAATTGTTTGTTAGAGAAAGAGAGGTACAATTGCACTTGGACTAGACTCCTGAATAGCATAAACTTTTTGTTTAGGCGAACAGTAGTAAATTGCAGTTGCTGTACTTCTTTTTCTGATTTTCTTAACCATAGAAGTAAAAAATTCAAATTTTGTATAAAACTTAATGACACGAAGAACCAACTACTCATTTTAAGAAAAAAACTAAAATACAGTAAAAAACAACCAACTAAAAACTATGCAAATGGAAGATTTTTATTGGATAGTGACAATAAGGGCGGTGCCATGCCATGCCCCCTTTCCAAAGATTGCTCAATAGTTAGTTCTAGGTCAGTTATAGGTCAAAACTTGTGTTTACCGAAAATTTGTGTTCTCTTCTTGGGTGAAAACAAACTTTACGACCTATTCTCATACCTACCAAATATATAAAAAATTTCGACTACAAACACCGTGACGCGAAATTTTTATATATTAGAAATAACGTAAAAATTTATTTCTCTACAATAACTCTTACCAGGCAACGTAAAAAAATTTTTTAAAAATAAAAGTTATGAGCAACGCACATTGTGAAATATACGGATTCTAGCGGAACTTAATTATAAAAATTATGTTGGTCTTCCCTGGAAAAAATTGATTTTTCAGCTCTTAATAATCCAAACCGTTTGTTTTTGCATAATATTGCTATGTATTTGCAATATATATTTTGCCACAAGTGATCAAAGTCAAGGTTTACTATCAAAAAAATCAGATACGGATTTTTTTTTATTTCTTGTAACAATTATGGAATAATCTTATTTCTAATCCATTGCAATTGTGAAAAAGGTTATAAGTATTTAGAATCTAAAATATTTACACTTTACGCGTTAATAAGTAGATTATATTTTTTTTTCATTTTTATATACTTTTTCGCTTGTTTCCTTCTCAGGTTAAAAAAAAAAAAAAAAAATATAAGCATGTTTGCACTTTGGACAGAGTTTTCAAATTGTAGACACGTGTAGACAAGCTCTTTTTTTCATTTCCTGTTTTTTTGAGTATTTTAAAACCAGAACCAAAGGTAATCTCGTGCTTCTTTTTGCCCCTCCGGATATATTTTTTTTAATTTCTGTATTTGAGAAAAATCTTATCAGATAACGATTAAAGTTTATTTAATATACATAATTAATTTTAATATTAAACAATGCAAGTAAAAAACATGAAAAATACAATGTGTGCTGTAAGCAAAGAATACTTAAATCATTAAAAAATATTTAAAACGCTAAAATTTTTGGGAAGAAAGGAAATTTTTGGTATATTCTTTATTTTCTTATATCATCATTTTATAAGGAAATAAAAAACTGAAAATTTGCATTGCTATAACAAAAAAATTATATTTCCTGTCAAATTAGGTAACAGTGGGTGCAGATCAGTAAGATTTGGAATTAAGTTCCGCTAGAATGCGAAAATTTCACACTGTGCAACGTAAAAAATTTTTTCTCGTTTATAACTGTTATGAGGCAACGTAAAAAATATAAATTGAAAATTACTGTTATGAAGCAACGTATAAAATATTTTTCAAAATATCGACAACTTTTTCGACCTAAAAAAAATAAATAACTGTTATTTTGGGTCTCTGGATTTATTGCTTTAAAGTTTTTAATCTCCATAAATGTTTATTAGTTCTATTAAAAGTTATTCGGTTCTTGTTAAATAACTTTTGTTGGAAAAACGCGTGGTTTAGATTTTTACTCAACAGGAACCTCGGCATCAATAACTACATACCTTAGATCGACTTATCACTTGTTACCACAGACATATTTTTTGTGTGCCGTGAGCATCGAACTCACAACTTTACATCGACCGATAGTTCTTCACACTTACTATGAATTCAAACACCTTCGTTACGCAGAATTGTTGATTCTTGTTCATATACAAAGGGAGCAAGAATAGCTCCTAAGATAAGAGTAAAAAATGCATGACTCTCATGTACTAGTACAATGGATATGGAAACAAATATATGAATTTAGTGACCAAAATGCATACATCCTATGAACATTAGGACGGGTCGGCCCTACACAAAACACTGTTTAATAAACTGAGTTAAAATATTCCTTAGCTTATTGTTGTAACTCCACGAAACAATTTCATTACAGTAACCATTAGGTTTTTTAGAATTCTTTGAAAAACGTGTCTTTTTGGCCAAAAAACAAAACTTTGTATGTGTAAGTTTTTGCTTCTCAGTATTGTTAACACCCAAAAATAAAACTCCAAACATGATTACTATCAGAATAAATCATTCTGGGAAATAACATGTAATATTTATTTTCTAATCAATTTTCTTTACAATCAAGAAAAGAAATTTGAGTGGTAATGAGAGCAGATTGGAAGAGAAAGGTGATGATAGGAATTAAAATACTTGCTTAACTTAACGAATTTTATGTTTTATAAAATACCTGAATTTAATTAAATCCGAACCGCTATACTTTTTTAAAGTTATTTTCGACAAATTCATAAATAACAATTTATGGGTGGATTACACCCAGGTTAATAATGACGTTACTCCGAATAGCGAATGTAACGGAGGGTTAATACATTGATTTCCGCTTTATTAAAATCGCATTACATTCGATATTATTTCGAATTTTATCTATTATTTTTTTCAATACAACATTGGTCATTATTTAAACGCCCATGATTTATTTAAAAAAAAAAAATAAAATTTTAAAAGAATTCGTCATAAAAAATAATCGGCCACGTCAATAAAGTCCTTTTAACACCCATGCTCAAATCTATTTTGGTTTTTGAAGCAAAGGAATTGCAAAAAGAGATATTGCATTAAAAAATTACTTGAAACTTAATAACTACCAACAAATTGGTCTTAATAAAGTCGAATATCGTCCGACCCATACGTGATATAGAGCCTGAAGTCGTTACGTCTTTTAGAATCGAGGCTTATTTAAATGGGTGTTTAATTTTGTAGTGTTAGATGAATTGGATAATGAGTGAATAATAAGCAAACATTTTTGGAAAAAAAAAACAAATTGGCCATTTCAGCCCTTGAAAGGACTTTGACCGAGCTTCTTATGATCAATTGTGTTGTGTGTGATATTAAATGTTTGCACACACTTAGCCGAGAACTGAACCTACATGTTTTATGCCGACTCCGAACGGCTAAAGTTCATGTTCACAAGAAGCTTTACATGGCATTATTTACTCTCTGAGGTTTGCCATTGTCTGTAGAGAGGTGGTGACCGATCAGAAAAATTTTTTATTGAAAAAACTTTTCGCCGCGACTGGGGATCGAACTCGGGCTCCGAGCATGCTAAGCCACACACTTAACCTGCATGCCACGGTCACCAAGTTGACTAATTTTCGATTTTTTTGTAAGAAATTAAAAAAAAAAAGTTTAAATTCATGACTTCTATATCAGAATGCTTTATCAGCCAGATGAAACCGATGATGCAATGTCAGCGGAAATTATCGATGAAAAGGAAGAGCCAGACTATGAATAGCATGAGGTCGACAAACAATTACTGTACTCAAAGCAATGTGGACTGTTCTGGGCTATTTTTCATAATCAACAGAAAGACAGTTGAACTAGAGGTTTTGCCTTTCGTCAATTAGTCTTTTCGGCAAATTCAAACGTTTAAGGTTTCCATCAGACAGCTGCGACTGTTTTATTTTAATGTTGTTGCAAGAAAGAACGACTCGTTTGAAAAATGCCAGTTTGTGCTGTTGATGTCGAGGTGTGAACAAAATTGAAAAGTCCGATAATTTTTTTTTTTTAAATGATGTTACTTATCAGTGTGAAAATGAGTGTTGCTTCAACAGTGCATGCTGTTGTTACAAAACCAACAAATAAGACTGTTACTATTAATGGTTCCGACTGTTGAATCAATAATTTCCTCCATTACTTGGGATTTGATGGCGAAAATTGTTGCGCTTACCTACTTTTTCGTTGAAAAAATACTGTTTTTTGGAGTGTGGAAATTTTGGAAATTTTGGAAATTTGGATGTATTTGGTTGATAAAGGCATCAAATACATCTGCAAGTATGTGATAAAAGTAAGTAATATGTCAATGTTTAGAGTTCGTCACAATGAAGTCACTCCATATTAAATGGCTTGCTATGTGAAAAGCAATTTGGGACATTCGCCACTTAAAAAAGACATCCATCCCACTCGTGTTCACCTGAGCGTACATCTGGGAAATGATCAGAGTATGCTTAACAGCGGATAAATCAACACAAAAAGCCGAACTTCAGCAAAGGAAACAAGGCAAATCAAAATTAATTCCGAGACAAACAATAATTTTAAGTGGGACAAATGAATTGGATAATGAGTGAATAATAAGCACACATTTTTGGAAAAAAAAAACAAATTGGCCATTTCAGCCCTTGAAAGGACTTTGACCTAGCTTCTTATGATCAATTGTGTAACACTTAACCGAGAACTGAACCTACATGTTTTATGCCGACTCCGAACGGCTAAAGTTCATGTTCACAAGAAGCTTTACATGGCATTATTTACTCTCTGAGGTTTGCCATTGTCTGTAGAGAGGTGGTGACCGATCAGAAAAATTTTTTATTGAAAAAACTTTTCGCCGCGACTGGGGATCGAACTCGGGCTCCGAGCATGCTAAGCCACACACTTAACCTGCATGCCACGGTCACCAAGTTGACTAATTTTCGATTTTTTTTTGTTTTTGTTAACATTACAACTTGTTAACATCAAAGTTTAAAACTCAATCAGAGGCGCTTTCAAGATAAGGATTGCGGTATTAAAATTTATCTTAGAAAACATTGGCTATGTAAACATTGCAGATTTATATCAAGATAACTTGGTAGGTATACCGTTTTACAAAATGGTAGGTTTGAACGGTTGTGTGCTCATAAATAAGTAGGTACTAAGAAAATAAGTTATAAATAAGTAATTTTCACCGTAGTTAAATTGTCAAAAGTGACAACATGAAAATCCTCAGTTCAACATCAATCTTATAATAATTTATATCAAATTTAAATTGATTAAATAATCTTAGACAGATTTTAATTGAAAAATTCTGTGCACTACTAAAAAAAAAATAATAAAAAACCAACAGGTGGCAACTGTGCATTAAATTTTTTTTATTTATTCTCTTATAAAAATGCGTTTGGCATAGTTGGCGCGCGTCCAACGTAGCATAGCGTGCGATTTGAAAGAGAAGGAAAGGAAAAAAAGAAATCTCAGCAAAGTGACCAATGATGACGCTTAAGCAATTTAGTGTAAAAAGAATTTCTGCTAAGGAGCAATCAAGTAATTGTTGTTTTTGTAGTTGGGGCTGGGTTGGCTAGCTGCCCAAGAGTGACGGCTGAACCAACCTGCGTGTTTTCTTGCACGCCTGTTAGAAAAACTCGATTTGTGGGCCTGACTGACCACTCGAATTCGAATCAAAACGAAAAATACAATGATGGATGTACAATAAAGACTGACCAGCGCTGACCAGCAGCAAATGGCCAGCCATACAGAAAGCACAATGAATAAAAAACTTATTCCCATGCCGCCGCACATTAATGGGGCATTCATTCGTTAAGTTTTTTTTTTTTTTGCATTGGTCATTGCTTGACCATTTTAATGACCAACAAATTGCTTCGTTTCATACCAGGAAGCTTTAATTTGCTTGCATTTTGCTCAAGAAGAGCTCGTTCCATTTTTATACACAACTCACGCATTGCTGCTAACATCCAACCCATCAACCAGACCGCGAATAACCTTAACCTTAGCTTCCAAAAAAGCTTAAACTACAACCTGTGGTAAGCGGCGCGCAAGAAAAACAGTTGGTGTATCTGCTGTTGCCAAGCGAGGCCAACAGCAACAAATACCGGATCCCCAAAAACATAAAAGTTCGTTAACCCCCCAAACGTACAACGAGGTATGCGTGCGTTTGTGTGTCTGCAGCAACAAGTTATAACAAGCGCGTGTAAAACAGACAGACACTTGGACGCCTCATCATGCACTTCACAAGTACTCAAACGAGGTACACCAAAAATAAGCGCTAAACTAAGAGAGTGCATTGAACCCAATTCAGTGCGCACGCACAGTACAATCTGCGTGTTTTTTCAATTTTAGATTTTTTTTCCTGCTTGTATAAAAGCAACGTGGTCAAATGATATAACCCAAACAATTAGTTTCAAAAACCAGCTCCACTCACTGAGCTGAAATGACCTCCAAGTTTTTTTTTTGTGTTAGAACTTAGAAGCTGTCCATATTCGAATATTTTAATTTGATTAGCTAATTATCGTTATTTGTTTATTTATCACCCACTCATACGTTCTTATTTACTCACAACATATCTTTTCTCGTTTTGAAACGCTAAAAAATAGCTCTCATATCGACCCTCATAAAACCCAATAGAGAAAAACCGGTAACCTTCCAGTTTGTATTTCGCAAGCATTTGTCCTTGACTTAATTTTTTACGTTCGCTAATACGCAAAATGTTTGCCAAAAATCATTTCGACCTAGAGTTTGTACTTGTTTCAACTTCAAAAATCCTTGAAACTCAAGGTGATGTCCTTCATTTGGCAATGAACGCGGTCATGTCGTTTTATAAGACGGTCAAGGAGAAACAGACAACCTCGTTTTCACTTTTATCGAATGATGATGACTCTCACTCAGTTTGTCGCATCGTTTAAGTTGGGGAACTCATGAAAGATGGGGCCGCAAACAAAAGCGCGAGCGAGAGATGAGAGACGAGCAATTAAGTGTTGGGCAAGAACTGTAGAGTATGTTGTAAATTTTATATTGTAAAATGAAATATTTGTCAATACGAATGTTTCTCGCACGTTTCTAATTCTCATTTTTCTGTCATTAACACTGTCATATGCACGCTTATTTTATTTTTTATTATGGAATAAGTCCCCAAAATTTCAGCATATATCGAAACTCTATAGTTTTTGGGTTCTTATATAATTTTGGATAAGATTTTTGTTTACTTTATTTCACTAATTTTTGGGCTGTTATTTCTTAACCTTTGTTCTTTATTTCGTTAGGCTTTATTACTTCATTGTAAGCAAAACCCCACTTTTAAGGGAATTATTTTATTTAAATTTGGTAATGTTTTTTGTGTTTTGTGGTGACCGTAGCATGCAGGTTAAGTATGTGGCTTAGCATGCTCGAAGCCCGGGTTCGATCTCTAGCCGCGGCGAAAAGTTTTTTTAAATAAAAAATTTTTCTGATCGTTTACCACCTCTCTGCAGACAATGGCAAACCTCAGAGAGTAAATAATGCCATGTAAAGCTTCTTGAGAACATGAACTTTAGCCGTTCGGAGTCGGCATAAAACATGTAGGTCCAGTTCTCGGTCAATTGTGTGTAAACATTTAATAACACACACAACACAATTAATCATAAGAAGCTCGGTAAATTTGTTTTTTGTTTGTTTGTTTAATGTTTTTTGTAGATCTGATCGCATTGTTCTAAGCTTCGAGTCGCTTTTCAAAAATTTTTATCGCAGCAAATTCTACAATCAATAAAGTCGAGTCTTAACGAAAACTACTATTTTAAAGAACTTATTTAAAATAATATCTTAAGACAGCATTTAAATGTTAAAAAGCTTTTTAAATCAAAAATGCCTTTAAAAATTGTGTTATTAAAAAAACTGATGTATCAGTCTTTTTGTTAAAATTTCTTTCAATTTGAAGTGAGAACAATACCAATTATGCTAAATAAAAAAATACAAAATATTTCAATTTTATAAATATAAGAATTTTTTGTAACAGTCAAAAAAATGTGACAAAAAAGTGACTTGAAAACATTGTCACTTTTATTTATATTTTCAATATTTTTTGCAATTTACTGACAAAACAATAACGGCTATATTCATATAAAAATGTATGAGAGTTTTTTTAAAGCCTGCATAAGAAAAATATAAAAAGCATTATTCATAAACGTCCAATAACTATAAAAAGCTCCTATAAAGGCATCATATATGAGAAACCTTCAATAAACCTGCATCCTGACGCACTGCTATACTTGAGCGAAACGGCAGCTGTATTCTGAACAGTGCCACATTTTGAAAACTTTGAAAAAATTAATTGATTATTTGTTAACAAAATTTCCCATATGTCAAAGTTTTATAGCAAAAAGTACATATATGCATCTCATTCTTTATAGCAAGTGTTTTGTGATATGTGATAAGATAAGATACTGGAAGATCACATGGAAACGCGGCATAAAGCAATTTTAAAATTTCAACTCTAATCTGAGCACAAATATTGTCAAAACTACTTTTAAATATAGTGCAATCGTGGTTGAGGGAACTATTCCATGCAAGGCTTGTTCCCTTGCTGTTCCCTTGTACTGTTCACCAAATCTAGTTTTAAAACTATTGAGACAGCCGCAACTTACATTGAACTCGTTGCCTGATATGCAAATAGCTTTTGCTCGAATGACAAATCAATTTGATTTTTCAAACTGCAACTACACAAACTTCACACAGCTTTATTGCAATTGAAAACGAAAAGACAGCAGCGGGACAACTAAAAAATATATATGTAAAAATTTACATACTTATGTTCTCAAAAATGTGCAATGTACAAATATGTGTAGATTTGCATCACATCCTTTTCAGTTTTAAGTCTCTGTTCCCTCAACTCGGTACTAATGAAATTGCGGAGTTTCCTCTACAGAGTAGACAATGAAAAAAATCCGTGTTCACTCAACCGCGATTGCACTGTATTCCAAAAAATAGGAAAAATGGCAGAACATTGAAAATAAAATAAATAAGTAACAATTTCTTCAGAAAAAACATAGATAACACAATTTTTTGAATGTTTGAATGTCAAAATATTGATAAAATTATGACAAATAAACAAAAACTTTTTGAATTTATCAAACCATTAATTACACCGTTAAGACTTCCAATTGAAAGTGGTCCTATTTTTACAAAAAAAATCGAGGTAAAAGTTTTATGCATATCAAAATTTTAAAAACATTTTAACTCGAAAAACTTTTTAGCTATTAAGCATTTTAAAGCTATTTTAAGATATTTTTTTAAAAAGACTAATATAATATATATGACGGAAGAAGTTCTCAACCTACTAAGAGAGGAATAGAAATTTTGCAAAAACCCTTATTTTGATCATTATGAAATTTGGTTTGGAGATAGCGTTTGAGTTGGCCAAATTTAAATTTCGTTAATTTTGATCATTATGATATTTGATCATATGACATTAACAATTTTACCGCTACTTTTTTGCTTACACTATAATTATTTCTTTAAAATAAAGACTACAAAATTTTATTTGTTCTTAGTTGAACAATAAAGCCAATTGTTCAAAGTAAGCCCACAATTATGAGGAATCAGCATATTTATTCATAATATTTATTGATTTAATCTCTTCTTTGTTTTTAAAATATATTAACATAAGTTTTTCGAAGTATCTATGTTTGCCAGTTAATGCTACGAATTTCTGAATGTTTTTCAACACTAGTAAAATACTTCGAGCTGTGGTGAGAAAGGTACAATGGAAACTACACAACAACAACAAGAACGCTAACTCTGCCCGCCCTTGAACTGTGCAACGTGCAAACAACAACAAATATCTAAACAAAAACAATGCTCAAGACAAAACAAAATACACAAATTATATATTTGTTGTTTGTTTGGTTTCTCAGTTTCTAAAAAAAAGTGGGGAAAGAAAATAATATTGCGATTTGTTGTTTAATATCTTGACTCTTGCATCTTTAGCCGAACAAATGGCGTTGTACAATTTATCTAGCTTATTCTGTGAGCCTAATCAAAATGTTGCTGTTGTTCGGTTTTTTGTTGTTGATAGATGGCACACAGTCATCTTTGTTGCTTGTTGGCAACAGCAGCAGCATATTTGTTGTTGTTATAAAATTTCAACCAGCAATTTTATGAACAATTTCGTTGTTGTCGCAACAAAACAGCGGCTGACGCAAAACATATTAATAACAAACACACTTGAATTTTTTACGATAACAACTCGTATGAATGACGAAGGCAGCCATTGTCAACCGGTTGAAGACGACAGACAATTCTATGTTGGCCCTCGCAACAAATCGTATGTGACACCGACCAGTAAACACTGCGAGTTTTGTTGTTGTCAGTCGCTGTCGTCAGTCTACTCGTCGTCGTTTTTGTGTGTCGTAAAGGTGGGTCATTGTGAAATGACAGCGCCGAACTAACTAGGCAAACAGCGGTTGCAGGCGGCATAAAGTTGCTGCCAAATGTTTGGTTTTGAGGGAGGAGGACTACGAACAACATCTTTTTCACGATAGTCTGAAAGCGGCAATGTAAATTATGTTTGTGCTTGCGTGTGTGTAGCAGTCAGTCACTTGCGTATTTTTGCTGCACGCCGGTTCGTGCAACTGCGTTCGAAAGAAACAGGTTGATTCTTCTTTTTCCAACCGAGTCAGTCAAGTTGATGGTTGACTGTTGTTTCTTGGTTGAGTTTTTGTTAGCAATGCTTGCTGTCTCACATTTTGCAGTAAGAAACTGTTCCAATATCGTTTACAAGTAAAATTTAAGCACTATTCTATGGCAACATTTTTAAAGCATGAAGAAAAGTGTAACCTGTGTTGGTAAAACGGCAGAAATTGTGTCACATTTATAAATCTAAAAAAAAATCATAATTTATGTGGAATTGGTGTAATTCAATTCTTAAAGTGAACGTTTATTAGGTCTGTTTCCGTACTCACTTCAAGTAACTTGAAGTTACTTGAAAGCGTTTCTTTACACATTTTTCCAGCACGAGAGAGAAGAAGAACAAGCAAAATGTCACTTTTTGTCGCTCTCTATTACTTGAACTTTACTTGAAAAATTTCCTTGAGATCGAATCTCGAGCTTCAAACAGCTGATTGCCAAAGTGATAAAATTAAATTATGGCATTGTTTTGTGAAAAAAAGTTATGAAATTGGTTACCAAATTAATAACAATCGTTAATATATCCGTAATTAATGCTAACGAAAGTGTTTTAAATACAATTACAAAGTAAATAAGTTTTATTGTTTTCAAAAAACAGC
Source organism: Tetanocera ferruginea (assembly GCA_958299015.1). Classification (NCBI taxonomy): domain Eukaryota; kingdom Metazoa; phylum Arthropoda; class Insecta; order Diptera; family Sciomyzidae; genus Tetanocera; species Tetanocera ferruginea. Next base: position 148,650,165 of record OY282641.1, read on the forward strand.
TGTTGTGCTTGAAACTTTACTTGAAACCGTTTCCGTACTTTTTGACAAATAATCAAATTACTCTCTATTACCCGAACTTTACTCGAAGTTTACTTGAAGTGCGTACGGAAACAGACCTATTATCTCAGCTTAGCTAATTTTACTTCAATGTCCATTAAAATTTTGTTTGAGAATGCTTGTGGCTAAAAAAATGATTAACTTTCCATTTTTTTAAACAAAGATTCTTCATAACACAGACAAAATTTACACTAAACCGGAGTTGGAGAAAGGTTGTGCAATTAGTGAATGCATTACAATTCATCTTGCAATGAAATTAAAGACCACAAAGCATTTTTCAGAATTCTCAAATACTTAATCCCTACTCCACACCTATCTTTCTGCGATAAAAATTTCACTATTTTTCTTCAATTCTTAAAATGTTCTTCAATTAGAATAAATTTTCACATTTTCGAAAAAATATTCTTCACTCGAGGGAAATCGAAAGTATTTTTCTCGTACAACAAAATTCCAATTTATAGAGAAAAATTTTTTGAAAAGGAAAAATTATTTCTATAATATAATAATTTTATATATATTCTCTATTTCATGGAAGCTTTTGACCATTTTGAAGAATTTTCAGGATCATATTTAGAGAGAAGCATTCTCTGGAGCAAAGTTTATACTATTTTCCTATAAATATGATGCCTTTATTATCATATTCCGAGAAAATTTTTTCCGAGTGTTCTTACAAAAATTTGATATATACCTGCATCGGGTGCAATTTTTAGCGCAAAGGCAGAGAATTAACATTTTATAACCATATAAAGTGTGTCTACACTCATGATAAACTTAATAAAATTCGGTGAGTTTAACCACCTTCTGGATCCACTACTGGCTTATGTAGTACATTAAAGTATATTTTTTCTAATGAAAATTAGAAAATTTATTTCCATTAGGTGCATCAAATAAATGTATTAATATTCTTATTTATATAATTTCTTTAATTTTTTCATTTTTATAAATATTAAAAATTCTAAAAGTTACCAAACATGGTCTAAACACGTTCACTGCCATATGATCCACCGGTGGGTCACGCAAAAGATTCCGAGGATGCCATGTGACCCACCGATGGTCACAGTCAGTAAAGATGTGAATAGATGATATTTTATTTGGCTTGCTTTTAAAACAAATTGTTTTCTTCTTCTGCACCTAATGGAAAGTCCGCTCTTGAAATACAATAGGCTATTTATATTTTTGGGAAAACACTAGTCTTTATTAGAATATTTCTGGCAATGTTTTTTTTTGTAACTTTTAGATTAATTATACATATAAATAAAAGGAAAAGAAACGTATAACATTATTTTTCTGAAGATGATAAAAGTAATGGTTTGACTTCAATAGCGAAAGGAAAAGTAAGAAAACATAATTCAAAAGAAAGAAAGAGAGTTGGGTCTCATAGTGAAATTTTTATTTCTTCTTTCGGTCTATGGACAATGATCCTTACAGACTAAGCAACTATAAATTTGACTATAAATTTTTTTTCTCTATTCATGGTGTTGATATGAAAATCTAAAAAAAAGCTCAACGAAAAAAGCTCAAAGGAAAACAAACGAAAAAAGAGTGTGAACACCGATGGGTCACTTAACACTTTACACAAACACATATCATAACAGGCCATGTGACCCACCGGTGATCACACTCTTAAAACACATAAAAACACTCACAATTTGAAACAAGAGACACAGTATTGAAACAAAGCATACAGAAATATATTTAACACAAAAAACACTGTTGGCACCCTGGCGATATTTTTTTTTTTGCAAGGTGGCAGTCAAAGTGTTAATGGTTAACTCTAGAAGGACATGCTTATTTTTTATGCATAAAGGTCATGCTTCGTCGAATCGACGACACTATTTTCTAAAAGGCCCCTACCGATGTCCTATACGGAAAAATCTTTAGAAATCACTAGTTTTTGATTGTTCGGATTATTTAGAATAAGAGAAAATACCATACGATTTTATGTATAATAGTTTTTAATAAAAAAATAAATCTTTATTGGCTTTTTTTAAAAAAAGATACATAAAACAAAATTAAATATTAACTTCTTTAAGCATAAATTGAATATAAAATTAATTTTTATCTTAAAAACAAAGTTTTAATTTTTATTCAGATGAAGTTTTTAAATGGATGAGGTAATACTGTAGGCAATAGGTTGCAGATTTTGCGTTTCAGCAATAAAAATGGAATATTAATACAAAAACTAAAAAAACCCAAAATACCAAGTTTCATATTGAAACTGAAAAAGTTACTCAAAAGCCATGCTTCGTCGTTTCGACAACGATAATTCTTAAAAATCATACTTCTCAAGTATTTTTTTGGTTCTACGTCTGCGCATACGTTCAAGCTAGACTTTGACTGGTGCTATAGGAAAAATCAGAAGAAAACAAAATAAAACAAGGAAGAAAAACATTTAATTTAACCATGCGTCGTGGATTCGACGAAGCATGTCCTTCCAGGGTTAAATGAGAAACAATTTTATTTATTGAAAATTTAAATATAACTAAGAAGTTTCCTTTAATTTTTACGCAACTTAATAACAATTCTATATTTTCATCACAAGTCTGTAATTAATATCATCACAAAAATATTTAATCTTTTAGTGTGATGACAAAATAACTCTTTACAACACTTGTTTTATTGAGTTCAAATGAAAAAACAGTGAACAAACAGTTCCATCGCTTGCTTGTTGAGTGTTCAACGTTCAAATTTCTCCAAGTAAGACAAAGAAAGAAATAGAGTTTGAACGATCGTTCGATATAGTCGCATATCGCATGATTTTCCTTCCACTCTTTTCAATGTTTTGACGTGTTGCTGTTTTCTGATCGCCTGTTATTTAGTGTCATATTTCGCACAGAATTCGGACTTTTTGGTTGCGCTGTAGTTGCGCGTCGCGTCGGTCTCTTCAAAGATAAGATGCACCGCTGTAAAACAAACGCCGCCATGCTCGAAACATACGCCGTCGAGTCAGAAAAAGGCAGGAAAAGAAATCGGTCTAACTATTCGGTCGCAACCCAAAATGTACACATTTAACCAAAACATTTAAAAAGAGAACAAGCGCTCATCAATCAGCAATAACAAACGCCTAAATTTTTACCCCGCCGTTATGCTCAACAACTTATTTATTTATTATGTGTTCTATTTTCAAACTATTTAGATGTTTGTTATTCAATTGAAGCATTTCGGTTTATTTTTCTTGTATTGTTTCTACTCGCCAAGCGTTCTTCGTTCGCTGGTTTGAGTATTTGTTCAATTTAAGGTGCGAGTGAAACACGTTGGCTGGAGTTGCTTGTTGTTTCATAAGATTTTTTTTTTCTTTGTATCGTTCGCTCGTTCATCGTTCATTCATTCCTTTGGGCAGAAGAAGACAATGTTGACAACACCAAATCAACCAACCAATCCGAGTCGCTAAAACCGACGAGCACGTCGAATGTTCCACATTGCACTGGGAGTTCATAACTAGCAGCAAGTTGCTACAACAATTCTTCGTTTCGCGTGTTTCATTTGGTTGAATCGCGCTGAAAATGCCTTACGGTGGTGTGAGTTGTATGGTGCTGTTTAGTGCTATGAGTTAAGTTGATTGGCTGTTTTATATTGTTGTTGTTGTTGTAGCAATAGAGTTGCTTCGTTTGAGTTCGCTCTGTTTGCTTTTGTTTCAGCTTCAACCGTATTCCATAATGCGATGACAGGAAACAGGAAAGTGTTTTTTGGTAGGTTACGGATGTTAAAGAACCCTTGAATTGAAATCGCTGGAATATCTTAAGTCCGCATCCATTAAATGGTACAGATTTAAAAATGCTTTTCTATATTAAATATACGCAGATGCGTATATTATAGCTAGAGACACAATAAAATCTTGAAGTTAACGCCCATTATTTTTTGTTTATAAGGGCTGTAACGAATTAAAAATGATATGTAAATTGATAAATAGTCTAATTTTGTATGAACATGTTCCTTAAAGAGACAATCGCAACGGTCTATACCTACTCTCTTGAGAAAGATTTGAAATAAGTTGAATTGCTCTTAAAAATCGTAGCAGACCAAAGTGTGAAAAAGTTTCATGCCCAACAAACAGTGGCGGAGTGACGATTTTCGAACACCCAAATATTGCGGGTAAATCGATGCTTTTCAACCCATTTTTTTTCGACTGAAAATGCAAAGTTAAACCTGAAGATTATCTGCTAACTTTTAATTAGCGATAGATTATTTCTGAAAACCAATGAATGCATCTAATTGACCTAGTTTTGGATTTCGCCCAAATTTTTTGGATTGTTTTTTTAAACAAACTATGACCTAGCGAATTTACTTTTCTTGTAGTTTTGGGGAAGATTTTTCTTGAGGGTGTTAAAATAATCCTTTTTTATTTTTCCCTTGATAAAATGCAACGAAGCGGCCCCGCTTCCTGCACTTGTGCCCATACCAAGGCGTTGCCGCCACTGCTGTACGGTACCTTCAGCAGTGTTGCCGCTCGAGAATTTTAAAATGAAGTAAAATAGGCTACAAGAAGGAAGTACTTTCAGAGATTTCGAAGTGTTAAAATGAATTAAGATGGGACATAACATTCGCTGCAGAGAAAATAGACCTTTTTTTTAAAATTCATAGCTCAGTCAAAAACAAACATTTTTCCAAAAAATTTTTTGATTATTATAGAGAATTGAACAAATTACAAAAAAAAATTCAAAAAAATATATTTTTTACTCCAACATGGTTTTATAGAGCTCCAAACTGGCGGCAGAGAAAAAAAACGGGGCCTCGTGGTTGCAGCGCTGGGAGTCGCAAAAATTGTCCGATCTGGAAAAAAAATGTCTTTTTTAAATCTTAACAAAATTTGTTATGGTGTGACAGGAGCTTTTTTAAAATTTTTTTTTTCAATTTTTCGAAAAATATATTGAAAAATATATTGAATTTAAAAATTCATAAAAAATCGAAAAAAATTCAAAAAAAAAGCTCGTGTCATACGATAGCGAATCAAGTATTTAAAAGTGCAAAAAAAAATTTGGTCAAACAATGAACCCGCTAGTGCCGCAACCAGTACCAAAAAACATGGTTTCGAGATAAACGCGTTTAAAATTTGTGAACAAAGAAAAAAAAGGCGAAAATTAAAAATGCGCTCTTACTAATCCGGCTGTAACTTTTGAACCCGTAGGAATTTTCCATCAAACTCTTAGAATCTTAAGAATATTTACTAAAATACATAATTATAAAAAAGTCGATTTAAAAAAACGGCCAATGTCATGTCCCCCTTAATTTTCTTTTTAACATGAGTGTTTATTAAACATATTTAGGTACATTTCAAAAAAATTAATAAACAAAGTTCACATTATATATAATTAACAATGTTAAAGAAAATTATTAAACATTCAGTTTGGGAGCGTTTATAAAAAATAAAATTCAGTACTTTATTTTATTTTATGCGCAGCTATTTCTTAAAAAATAAGCAAAATAAAGCTAAAGCTTTTCGGGTCTTTCGCTTCCAGCCATGCATACTTACTCCTACATTCCTCTCTGAAGCTTTGTTTGCATCTTTTTGCATCGTACCACCATCCTCGATTTTTACATTGTGTACTGCGGCACTCTGCTTCGAAATAATGACATGGTCTATTCTATATCTTTTTAAAAATACCTTAAAATAAATGCAAACCTTATTATTCCACCCGGCTTACACATTTAGAATTTTTTAATATAAAAAATTAGAAATTAAGAAATTCGTACAAACTTACATCACAGAGAGTATATTATAACAAGAGATTTTATAAGAATAACTTCGCTCTGTTAATGTTAATTTCATGATGTCGCCAAGAGGACGAACTTTTTATTCTACCGTGAATGTCAACGCTTCTCTCAGAGCAGCTGAAATAGATAGACAAAATGTTTGTAGATGTTTGCAATTCTATTTGGAAACTCTCTTCAAATTATTTTCTCTTGTCCCCTTGCCTAATGGTTTCCACCCCTATGTCTATTGCCTTATGTTTGTTGTTTTTATAATCAACCACGATCGTTGTTGTTGTTAAGCTGTTGTAAAAAGGAAGCAATTCGCGTAGTTCGTTAGGTTGTTTTTGTTGTTGTTGAAGTCAAATGCAAACGATGTTGTTGTTCTTATTAGCTGTCGTCGTTGTTGTTGTAGGTTTTTGTTAGATTTTGGATATTTTACGTATATCTCCTTGTGTGTCTATGAATGAATCTAAAAATAGAAATACATGAATTCAATACATTTACTGCTTCCAATTTGAATGTATGCGTTTGTCTTAAAGCTGAAATTAAATAATTTGCATTTTTGATATTTTTGCATTTTGTCGATCTCACAGAAGTTGCTATTGAAAAAACGTTGTAACTTTTGTGGTTTCAGTCGGATTGAGATAAACCAAAGGACAAAATTAAATAGAATTTATCGTATACTAATAATGCATCAAAAATAAATGTTGAAAAAAATTAATCAATGCATTTTTAATATGATGTTTTTTATTATCAGATTAAAAGTAAACATTCGAAACCTTATTTTTCCTAATTTTTATACTATTTTATTTGAATTACTCTTATTGGCTTAGAAGCAAAATTACTAGTGTCTTATATTTTTAAAATTAAATATTTATTAAAAATTATAATTAATATTTTGTTCTATTTTTTTGAATATATTTAAATATATTTTAATTTGTTTCTTATTTATTTTGAATGAATGTACATAAATATTTTTATAAATATTGGAATAAAAATTTGGAAAAATAAGGTTTCGAATGTTTACTTTTAATCTGATAATAAAAAACATCATATTAAAAATGCATTGATTAATTTTTTTCAACATTTATTTTTGATGCATTATTAGTATACGATAAATTCTATTTAATTTTGTCCTTTGGTTTATCTCAATCCGACTGAAACCACAAAAGTTACAACGTTTTTTCAATAGCAACTTCTGTGAGATCGACAAAATGCAAAAATATCAAAAATGCAAATTATTTAATTTCAGCTTTAAGACAAACGCATACATTCAAATTGGAAGCAGTAAATGTATTGAATACATGTATTTCTATTTTTAGATTCATTCATAGACACACAAGGAGATATACGTAAAATATCCAAAATCTAACAAAAACCTACAACAACAACGACGACAGCTAATAAGAACAACAACATCGTTTGCATTTGACTTCAACAACAACAAAAACAACCTAACGAACTACGCGAATTGCTTCCTTTTTACAACAGCTTAACAACAACAACGATCGTGGTTGATTATAAAAACAACAAACATAAGGCAATAGACATAGGGGTGGAAACCATTAGGCAAGGGGACAAGAGAAAATAATTTGAAGAGAGTTTCCAAATAGAATTGCAAACATCTACATACAAACATTTTGTCTATCTATTTCAGCTGCTCTGAGAGAAGCGTTGACATTCACGGTAGAATAAAAAGTTCGTCCTCTTGGCCAGTGTTGCCGTTCGAGAATTTTAAAACGAAGTAAAATAGGCTACAGGATGGAAGTATTTTCAGAGATTTCGAAGTGTTAAAATAAATTAATTTTGTTTTTAACATGAATGTTTATTAAGCATATTCAGGTACATTTCAAAATTAATAACGAAGAAATCAACAAAAATATTTTCATAAAAATCAATCAGTAAAGTTTAATAAGAAAATATGCGTTCAATAAGAAAATACTGAAATACATTTCAATCACTTATATGTATAAATTAACAATGTTAAAAAAATTATCTATTTCTAATTTCTATTTTCTATGCAGCTATTTCTTCGGTTCTGAAGTAAATATCACTGTTATAACAAACATTCGACAAAGTATTCGTTTAGGGATTCCAACTTAAAAAATTATCATATAGAAAGTGGTCCCTTATTAGCATTATCGAATTTACGGTGCTAAATTTTAACTTATTTGTAGTTGTATTTTTAATTAGTTTTAAATGTGAAAATACCCTTTCTGTTGTTGAACCACCGTGCGGTAAGCTTACACACTTAAAAATTTGTATTGATTTTTTACACTAATCGGTGTTCCAGGGAGTCCTACACCGTTCGGTGTTAAAAAACAACGTGTCAAAGTGCTAATGATTTTTAACACCGAACGGTGTAGGACTCCCTGGAACACCGATCGGTGTAAAAAATCAATACAAATTTTTTAGTGTGTACTTTTTTATTATTCGAAAGAATATTTTTCCAAATTTTATTTATTCAAAATAATAAAAAAATTTCGTAATAAATAAAATGGTAGACATGCTTGAAGATCGATTAAGTTAATTTTAAATTTTATTTAATAAAGTCGAATGAAAACGCTTTAACGTCCATTCTCCACGAAAACGTTTTCCCGAACATGATTATTAATTATAGATTTTCGCTTTCAGTCTTGAGAAATTTAAATTTTCAGTTTGTTTGTCAATGCTTATATGATTTCAATGTTGATTATCTTCTTTGCATTTCTGATTTCACACCCATCGGATATGTTTGGCATTTCACACCGGGTAAGTGGTGTAAATTAACTCCGTTCGGTGTTAAAAATGTAAATATCCGCTAACCGGAGTGAATTTATTTTGGAAATTTTTTAGTGTGTAGCAACGCTCTTACGAAAGTTTTTATTTTTTGGTACATCAGGTCTTCTAAGGCACTTTTGAATTTAAAAACGCAGAACCAAAGCTCTTCAAATCCTTTTTCAGCTAAAAAATCATTTAATATTAAAAGACGCCATTCCTTTTCTAGACAGTCGATATCTTTTTCTTCGATGAGATTAGGAAAAAGTTTTATGAGGGGAACCAAACTATAAGCTAAAGATCTTGTATCCAAAATTTGTAATGTTCTCAAAACTGGATATTTGAAATTGATTCTTTTCATAATTAGTGTACGAATGTAATAGAAATGTACACAACTTTTTAAAATGCCATTCTTATCTGTTACAGATACATCATAGGAATTAAATTTTATCTGGGCTCTAGGCACTATATATATATCAGACAAAGGCTTAATTCTAAAATTATTGAGATCATTTTCAAAAATTATATCAAATTCTACAGCAGAGATGTCAATAAAATTAATAAGAATACTTCTGAAATACAATTTTAATGATTTTAACAACTCATGAAAACTAAGCGATTCTGTTTGAAATTCTACATTAAGTGAATCAACAGCACTCAGTGCATAAGACAAGAATTGTAAATATATCACATTTGAATCAGTCATTCGTGATTCTGATATTGCAATACGACTTGTAATATCAGAGTCTTCCTAGAAGTAATTAATTCTTACAAACTTACATTTCAACAACCTTCACAACGCGCGCTTTTGCAAGAAGTATTTAATCGAACATAGTGTTGCCACTATCGTTAAAATTCTCTCATCCAATACAAAACTCTGTGAGAGAAGGTACAAGCTATGAATTCCTTTACACCAACAGTTATGCCATGTTATTGATTTTTTAATGTGAAATGAAGTGAAAAAATCAAAAACTAAAATAAGTTTTAATCACTCAAAATCGAAGTGTTTCCACAAAAGAGGAAGTGTGGAAGTGTTTGACATAAAAGTGAAGTAAAAAACTTCGATCGAAGTGAAAACGGCAACGCTGCTCTTGGCGACATCATGAAATTAACATTAACAGAGCGAAGTTATTCTTATAAAATCTCTTGTTATAATATACTCTCTGTGCTTACATTTCAACAACCTTTACAGCGCGCGCTTCTGCAAGATCGAACATAGTGCTACCACTATAGTTAAAATTATCAATTCCAAACAAAGCCCTGTTAGAGAAGGTTAAAGTTATGCATTCGTTTACAACAACAGTTGTGTCATGTTATTGACTTTTTGATGTGAAATGCAGTAAAAAATTAAGAGATTACTTAATTACTAAAAATCACTTTAATCACTCAAAATCGAAGTGTTTTCACAAAAGAGGAAGTGTGGAAGTGTTTGACATAAAAGTGAAGTAAAAAACTTCGATCAAAGTGAAAACGGCAACGCTGACCTTCAGTGCTAAATCTTCTCTTCCATCAGATTCAAATATATTTAATTTGGATTCGTCCATAAAAATAACTGTTTCTCAAAACCATAGAGGCTTTTTTAATAGCATTGGCTTAGTTCAAACGTTTTTATGACATTCTGCTTAGATAGATGTGGCTCTTTCGTTAAGTGTAGGTTCTGTACTCTTTCATATGCTGAACATTTCGTATTGTTTGTGGGTGAATGCCAACAATTTCGCTTTTCTTCGGTTTTTAAAATTTTCAGCGTGAATTTTTGAGGATTTTCTTGAACACTTCCAAAAAAAGTCCTAAAAACTATCCCTGGTCGCTATTTTTCCATTCTGAGAGTCAACAAAAATACATTATTTAATTTTAATTAAACCAATAACTCACTTTTCTCTGATTTTATTCAATTTAAAGCTTATGCAGAAGAGTATTTCTACTTAATCAGTTGCTAAGAGTACAGTTAAAGTTAACTATATTGCACTTCTTAACTGCTCTTTATAGGTTCTTGTAGGAGTACTTTGCTCATATTGCTTGCTGTAAAAGAGCTGCAGATGTTTTTCTTATTTCAAAGGCCACTCTTCCACATATTCTTAACATGCTAACTCGCTCGCTCCTTTAAAATAACAAAAATCAAGTATGGCCGTTGCATTGATTGTTCTTGTGTATCGTTGCAGAGTACATTATCATCATATCCATCACTACCTGTTTGCTTGTATGTTGTGCTGCTTTTTTCTCTTATTCTTTTAAATACGACAACAAACATTTTTACTAGGATTGCATAATTTTCAGCTCATAGAAATCTAACAGACGTGTGCTTAGATTTTCTGGGAAAATTCAATAGAAAAGATGTTAGAAACGAAAGAGTACTAGAGTCAATACAAGGAAAATGTGAGAGAGATATTTTGAATTTAACAGCAGAGTGACTGGGGCGCACTACATAGAATACGACTCTTTTGTCATCAACTGAAAGCGGAATACATTTATTCTTTGCAACCATATAAATGCACTTTCATGTGTGTAAGTGAGTATATTGGCTGCAAAATGCTATTGGGGTGGCTCAACAACAACACCCACTTGACAGCGATGACACAAAACATCCCATTTACACTCACTCACTCACTCATTGTGCCCCTCATTCAATTATATTCGTTTTCATGCGATGTATAGCGATGGTATAAAGTGGATGGAGGAAACTTTCGTAATTGAATACGATCGATTGAAATGAAACCGTTTTAAGAGGATGATGATTTACTTACTTTTAGTTCCAAGACACACAAAAAGTGAGTGTTTTTATTGCTCTGGTTGGTTGAACTAATTGGACGACAACAGCGGATTGGTAGTAACGACCAAAGAAATCGTTCAACGAAGCTGCTTAGTGATGATTAAACTGAATTTAATCGTTTGAGAACAGGCGCTCAGCGTGTAGCTGCACAATGAATTCCGTTTAAGAACTCATGTTGCATGCGGCCATATGTGCAGTAGAGCGAGATAGCGTTAGTTCGAGAGTTTTTCGCTATATTGTTGAAAATATGCGATTAACTGTTGAAATTGAATTACAAATTTTAATGAGAGCGATTGAAATGAGGTGGTTATAATGACTTGATTGTAATAATAACCAATGAAAGTTTTGTAAGAATAACTGAGAAATTGTTTAAATTTAAAGGAAAAATTTTAAATAAATTTTAAATTTATATGAAGCTGATTCATAGCACTTCGTTAGTTTTGGTACATAGCAAATCGAATATTAAAGTGACATGAACGAATTTTGAGGAAGTTTCTCATTATTCTAAATAACTTAAAATGGCTGAGTGTTCAGTCGTACAGATTATTGAGCAATGTGGTAGTGATGGAACAGAAATTGTTCAACTTGTCAATTTTTAATTTATAGTTGCAAATAAACTGATTTCCTGAATTGTTTCTACCTTTTTCCTTTGGTAAAGAAAAATGTTATGGTTTCAGGTCACCATTTAGCAAGTAACTTTCGTGTTAGAACTTAATGAGTAACGAGTATTTGACATATATAAAAATAAGGAGTATTTCGCTACTCTTTAAGTCAAGACACAATATCTGGACGAAGTGCAAAGTCAAGATGCAAACCTTTGGTGCCGACAAATCTTGAATTCTCTTTACTTTTTTTAATGCTACGTTCTTTACATAAGCTCTCTCTTTTTAAGTCAAGACTCAAAATCAAGACAAAGTGCAAAGTCAATAAAAATAAAATTTCTTTCGTTTTTTAGAATATGTAAAAAGGTTAACTAAGTTAAAAGATTTTAACTTACAAATTATTAAATTTTTTATATTACAAATAATTTGAAAATGAACATAAAACACTGTTATTTCATAGCTTTAAGTTTTCTGTTCGATTAAAGTGGAGGCCTGTTTTTTATTTTCCAAGATATTCCAGACTAAGTTGATTTTTTCCGCATTTGGATAAATCTGCGAGAACAATCTTGATTGGGCTGATATTAGGATTCATCGCTAGAACTTTCGAAAGCTGACTGTTCTACCTATATGAATTTTGTGCTACTGCGAGTGATCTCTACGTCTTCAGTGTTGCTTTGAGATAAACTCGTTTAAGCATTTAAGGTACTATTACAGTGTGAAGCTATTAAAAACAACACCTTTTTTATTAATTTTTTTTACATAGTATTGTTAAATTATTTAATTAAAATGTATTTACATTATGTACAGCTAAAGTTGAAGATATTAAAAAAATGTTTTTTTTTTGTTTTTGTATTTGTGGTTTCTTTTCTAGAGGTCGTTGAAGTTGGCGTGTTTAAAAAAAGATTGTAAGTTGGTTTCTCGTCTCCAGCATTTTCAAAGCGTCGGAAAGTAAAAAATCGAAGTGCATTCTTCAGTTAAGGGTTGTAGTTGAGCACTCTACCTACGCAAATAAAAAAAAAATACAAAACAAAAAAAATGGCATGCATTGAAAAACAAATTTACAAAAAACCCCTATTTTTGGCAGAAATTCTTAGCCGTAAAAAACAAAATAAAAAAGTTTCTCTACTTTTTATAGGTAGAGTGCTTAACTGAGTTTATGAAGATCACAATAAATCAAGATTCATCGAAATCGATCCAGCAGAACTCGAGATATCTTAGAAACCAATTTTAAAAAACTTGCTTCGAGAAAAACGCGATTAGATTTTCTTCTATGAACGATAATATATGAAAAAATGAGCGACATACGAATGTAATGTATGTTATATCTTTTTTTTTATTTGATATTTTTTTCTAAAATTTCGTATACGCATTCTTAAGACCTTAAGAAACCAGATTCTAAAAAAAAAAAAATTATTTTTAATTTTTTACACACTGTAATAGTCCTTAACCAGTAACAATTATATTGACTTGATATTGTGACCACATTGAACCAAAAATCATACAATAATTTTGAATTTTTACATAATCTCTATGAATCGCATTCTTAAATTTTGGCCCATTAACCAACTGCGTCACATGAACTTAATTCATGATATCAATGTACAAAATACACAATAGTAAAAACACGAGAACATGATTATTTCATAAGCTTAGTGTTAAAGTTCATTAAGTGTGTGTACAAGAAACATGAATCATTTTTGATTTTTGTGAATAAAATTGACTAAAACTTCATCTGCTCATATCTTTAATTCATGTACAAATAAAAGTAGAACAAGAACTTTTCCTGAGCTAAGTGGCAAAAATACATAAATCACATGTACATATGCAATGGAAGTGTGGACTACTTTATGTATTTAGTGACAAAAATTCATAAAATTCATACATCATATGTACAGTGGGACGGGTCGTGATCATAAGAAGCTCGGTCAAAGTACTTTCAAGAGCTGAAATGGCCAATTTTTTTTTTTTTTTGTTTAGGACAGGTCGTTTTTCACAAAAAGAAAAGCAGAAACTCATAAACTAGGTAAAAAAATATTCCGTGGCTCATTTCAATAACCTCCACTTAACAATTTCGCAATGAATTATTAATAAGACATCAACTCTTAGGCTTCGTGTTTAATGATTGTCGCTAGCAACTAGATTTTTTAAAAAATAACGGTTTCAATTATTGTGAAAAATTGCATATAAATAGTGGACTCCTCCATGACCTTACTTACGAACGGACTGAGATCATGTACAGTTGCCTGCCAGATTTATAAATTTCATGATTGAACGGTCTACACTCAAGATATCGATTTCATTAAATATTTCAAGCTGTCAAATATTGTAAGTGTGATGGAATGTTATTACTGCTAACGGTAATTTTTTCTATCCTATTTTCTTTTTGTCGTTTTTTTGACATAATTTCTACAAGGCTAAGCATTTTCGAGGTATTGATACTGTTTCAATTAAAATAGTACTTATATTTTAATCTTTTTTCATTTTAGTGTTATGAAAATACATACAAATGAAACATGAAATTAAAAACGCAAATTGAATTGTTTTTTGATAAAATTTTTATATTAAGCTTAACTTACAATTGAAATTTGAATTTAGGCTTGATTTTATTTTGAAAGTATTTATTAAAACTTGTTGGTTCATCTGTCAGTATAACAACAAAAACCTTAGTTTTTGCTACGGATGCATTCATATTTGCTTTTATTATATTTTTTATTACTGTTTAAATACGAAAAAATTATATGAAAAAATATATTACGTCAATAATTGTTATAATAATTATTTGCTGAAAACCACGTGCTCATTTTTAGCCATTCATTGTAACCTAATAATATGCGCGTCATGCTGGCCAACGCTTCATTATTTTATAGTAAACATGACAAAAACAACTTTGAAATAATAATATTACGCCGTTCAGCTATAGTATATAGTATATTTTTTTGGCCAGTTTAAAGGCACCTGCTATAATTTAAGTTATCCTAATAATTTGAAATGAGTGTTTGGGTGCTTCACAGAAATTAAAACAGCAAAATAGACAGACAGTGTTTTCAATTTAATACTTTAACATAAGTATGTATAAAAAAAAATCAAAGTAACCGATTCGTTTCTTCTAGTACGCTGAGCTGGACAAAAAAATGTTGAACGCAAAATTCTGCAAAGCGCACATACCATTAAGCATATCAATGCGATTCTGCGTCTCTGTTCAGTTTTGCACGTACAAAATTCAATTTTATAATTTCGATTTTTAACAACTACGTAAAGAGTTCTTTGTACGAACGAACGAGTTTATTCTATCATTTCAATCGCTCGTTCGGGCTGTCTCTGCTTTTGTTGGCGAGTTAGTAAAAGAAAGAGTACACATAAAATGGTTTAAACTGCCTTAGCCAGCACAGGCTGCGAAATAAACTGTAAGCTAAATAATAACAGCAGCAGCAGCAGCAAAGTCGACGACAGCATGTTGTTGGCGCACTACGACAATAAATTGGACTTAGCAGCAGCTATGCTATTGTTGCTGGGCGCCTCTTCATTATTATGTCAGATCTGTGCAAGTTCGACTATAAAAATAAAGAGCGATTTCAAAATTTATTGACTCTTAAGTGTTGGTTATAAAAATTGTCAATAAAGCAAACACCCAGCTAGTCCGCCTAGCAGACTACTAACTAAACTTATCGCAGCACAGCACGCCTTCTTATCAGGACCGGATTTACTATAAGGCTGAAAAACAATAGCCAAGGAATGTCAATTTGAAGGGCGCCACTAAATAGGCATTTTTTGAAAAAATCGGATGAAACTACATTTTAAAATATTGTATTAAGGAATAAGGCTACACCAGAGAGTGAATAAATAGTCATTTGAATACAATTTATATTCTCAACACCCATTACCGGGAATTGAACATATTGTACCCATTTTATGAGTCTTTTTACCCGATAAATTTGCTTCTGCTAAGCTCAAAAATTACATGAACTTTTCTGTTTCCGAGTTACATATAATTTTTTGAGTTTTGTTTGTTGACTTTTATACCAGTTTTGGTTTTACTATTAAGTCTTCCTCCTAGTCAGAAATGAACAATCTACTCACAAAAGAATCTTGATTGATTTAGTTTATAAAAAGATTTTCAACATTATTTTCCAAAGAGATGACAATTCATAAAAATATATGTAAGTCATCCAAAATTCATAATAAACATTTATCCCATCAATGGAATTTTTTTCTACTGTAAACTATTGTTAATAAATTAATTATTAATTATTGTAAATGAAATTGGAAACATGCGAAAATTTAGTTAATACTATGAATCATAGATGTATTGATGTAATGCGGAAAAAAGGCACGTCGACCAAGTATTAAATAAAAATAATTTTGATTTATTGGCAACAATATGGAATGTTGAAATTTTTTTAAAAATTTTGTTGCTATTATTTTTTCCAATACCAAATTGGAAATTTTAACACATTTTGTGTTAAGTTTTGCGCTACTAACTGTTGGTTAACAACAAATTTCCCGATATTGATACATGAAAAATAACTTTCAACTTGATAGCGAAGGTATCATTACATGAAAGATTAAATTAAAATTCTTGCATTAGCATTTATGTAATGCATTTTAAAATCCAATAAGAAACAAAGCCTAACGAAAAAATTTGCTGGGTTATACGTTTCATGAAAATTCTTTAAGAGCCCATTTACTTTGGAAAAGCAATTCATAATTATATAATTTAATGATTTTATACAGGACGTCCAAATTATTACAACCTAAAATATTAAAATATCGCCAAATATTTTGTGTGAGTAATTTTGTTTTTTTTTTTCTTATCATAAATATCTTTAATTTGAACCTGTTAATAATTAATTTTTTGTTTGTTTTTATAATCATGAATATCTTTAATTGTAATCATTATGTGTTGTCGAAGGAATAGTTTTTACAGTATATGATACTAGGTACTTTGATACACATATATGCATTATGTTTTGATCTCGTAGCTAGTAAAAAATGTCAGGAAATAAAAACTTTAAGAAATATAGAATGAAAAAAATCTTAAACGTAACACAAATTATCAGTTTATGATGTTTGTTATGAATAAAATTGAATAATAAGAAACTATCTGTTGAAAACTTTTTATATCATTCATCAAAAAAAGGAAAACTCTAACCTGAGTCAAAGAGAGGGTTTTTTAAATATCCTGAAATTGTTGAAAACCAAAAATTAAAATGCATTTTAAATTAATTAAATACATTTTATAATAACATTTTTTAATAGTGTTTTTAAGAAATAATAGAATATGTAATATTTTTTTTAGATGTATACATAATTTAGCCCATCACATTGCTTTGAAGAACATTTAAATAAATTTTAGTCACAATGATCGAAAAAATTCAATCGATAAGTCTGAGTTTTGAAATAATGGTTATGTTCTGAACTAGGATCAAAAAGATGGATAAAAATTACATTTTCTTGCCTAAAAAAAAACAATTTTTTCCCTGTCCTTCCGTCAACCGACCGGAACATCTATGCCCGTCATAGAAACATTGAAACAGAACCAAAAACTTGGCTGGAAGTAACCATGTTCGCATTCTTTCGATTCCTGCACACTCTAGCCTTAAACTTTAATCTCTCGACAAAACTTTCATGGGACCCTTGAAAATATATTTGACTGAGGAAATAAGATATTGGGTCATAAATAATGGAAAAGTATCAACACTTTTTGATATAATTCAACTGTTCGGTCAAACTTATATGAAAAATGAAACTGGTGAAAGGGATTTTCGTTCTTTTAATATGTAAATCTGTAGCGATCACGATTTTCTGGCAGCAGATGAAGTTGATGCAACAGTTGAGAATGTGCAAAACTTAGATCCTTTACACCTACCTACTTTACCTGAAATGGTGCAATTAGAACAAATTCCCGATGAAACACCTTCCATTTCCACTGGCATTCGTTCAACTTCTTACAAAATGCCTCAAGAAATTTCTCCTATTCTGGTCCGAGTTAAAAAAAATTCAAATCGAGGGCAAAAACCAGGAAAAGCACAACTGATATCACCGCATAAAAAGAACCTAGAGGAATCTTTTAAAAAAAGAATGACAAATAATTTAAGAATCAAAACACACGCGAAAAAGGAATCGAGAAAAAAACATTTTGGAAAAGAAGGTACATACATAGATATGAATTAATTTTGTAGTTAAGTTTCAAAACGGTTTTCTTTAAGATTTACTTTTCAGAAGAAAAATCAACGCGCACCAGAGTCTTCATCAGACTGTGACGACAATTTTACAGCAGATGATTATCGTATGCAAGTCCTGATAGAACTAATATGGAAGATGCCAAATGCATATATTGTTCAAATCTTTTTTCCGAAGATAAAGGTGGAGAACATGGTTGCAGTGCATTTAATACGCAATGTGGGCACATGAAGAATGAAAAATAATATTTTATTTGTGAATTTTGCTGTGCTTAAGTTGTGTTTAATATGGACCACCCTAGTCCATATATAACACACGGTGGTTTGTATTAGTCGCACATTTTTCAAAGGTGATAAGACTATGTATTTAAAAAAAATTTATTTTCACTGTTAAACTGACTGTTTTATTTCAAAAACAGTTAAGAGTAGGCCATATTTACCAAACTTACTCTACTATAACAATCATCACTGCAGTGAACCTTCCCTAACTCGAAGTGTCAAGGGATCAGAATTTCGATTCGAATAACGGAAAATTCGAGTTAAAAAAATCAAAAATAAGGACAATTATGCACCGAGAATGCTCAAATACTACTAAGAGTTAAAGATAATTTCGATTTACGGAAGTTGCACTGTATATTGTTTCAGTTGTGTATCAGTTTTCTGTGCTTTTTTCAAAATGGAAAAAGTGGGTTTGACAATTTTTGAATCCAACACCTGATCATACATTAATTTGTGTTAAAAATAGATTGTAACACAAATAAGTATTTTCTTGCTATTGCTACCTAGAGGTGCCAATAACCTAGGTTCCGGCCTGTTTATATATTAACAGCCTGCAGTCGACAGACATGTTGTAGATTTTATGCCAAACACTTAAGTGCGAATGCGAATACGTGCTCTGCTGACTGTTATTGCGCGCCTTAATTTTTCGAGATTACCAAGAGCACAAACACAACAAAAACAACAACAAGTGTATATGTAGGAGCTATGTATGTGATCATAATGGGTGGTGTTGGTAGGGTGGGAGGGTAGCGAATTGAGATGAACAAGTAAACAAAGCGCCTGCTATTCTCGCTGGCGACCTATTCGAATTTTTAAGGAAAATGTTGGTAACTTTTTCGTTAGTTGCTGCTTAATTTAAAATAATAATAATAAATAGATGGCAACATTTGAGTAATTCTTTCTAGTGGGTTTTGAATGTTTAATGAATGGTGGTGCATAAGACAGGCAGTGATTGTGGCAGGCCATGGTTTTGATGGAAGTGGTATTTTAATATAATAAGCAGCATCGGTGGTTCAGTGGTAGAATGCTCGCCTGCCACGCGGGCGGCCCGGGTTCGATTCCCGGCCGATGCAATAATTATTATTTTTTTTTTTTTGTTTTATATAAACTCAGAACAAACTGTCATTATTACTCTTTACGTAAAACTTAATAACAACAAGAGCATGCCACATTTGAATGAACTTGAGAATGTGTCTGACGACTCTTCTTTGGATTGTCTCTGATTTTGTACTCTTCTTTATGTGTCTACCTACTATATTATGTTTTATTTGTTGTTATTATAATATTGTGTTATTGTCTGAACTGATAAAAATTTCTACATAAATTTTGCTCTTTTTACTTTTGCTGGTTTTAGTTTTGTTGTTGTTGTGGCCTTTGAATTTTGCAAATACACTGAATTCCTCTACGAATTCCAGTCATAACAAACATGCTGCTATTAAATCTGAGACCCTAATACGAATGACATAGCATGCAACCATCTTAGCAAATTTTGAATTCTCCAAATTCCATGCAAGCTTTGAACGAGCGAACAAAACAGCTTAAGAGTCTCACTTGCTCATTCACTCACTCACTCGCTCAAGTGACGGTTTGTTTGGCACCGTGAAAAACTTCCTCATTCCAAATTCCATCATCATAATCATCAAATTATTTGTTTTCATCATTCCTATATTTAGTGAGTGCTTCCCGAGTCGGTGTTTTGTTTGGTGGAAGTCAGCCGCAACTTGTTGCACTCGTCCAACTTAATTGTTTGGATTTGGGAAGTTAGTCCAAATCGTTATTTATGCGTTATTCTAATTCTAAATCTCAAATTGCGTACTTGACCAACTGTGTCTTTTTTTTGTCGATTCAATCTTACTGTACTGTGAATTGAAAAGAAGTATCTGTTGAAGTATCATTTGTTAATGCAGTTTTTAACTAGAAGCTTTTTTGTTGAATTATTTTTTTATGGATCAACATTTTTTTTCGTATCCTCAACTTGTTTTCTACTTGGTGTGTAGAGACTTAATTTATAACAACATATGAGCACCTAACTAACATTTATTCCAGAAGAGAGTCTGACAATTCAAAAACGACGAGTTTCCATATGAAATATAAATATAAGAAATATAAAATACAGGGTTGAAGGGTTAGTAATGGTGACTTTTTTCGTAAGGTTAGCGAAAACATAACGTCAAACTCAAAATATAAATGAGTTCTCTCGTAGGTATGTCTGGGAAGGCACGAGTACGAATACATGTGCTTGTCATAAGCGTCCACAAGAATGGGTGACTTTGGAGCTACCTTCGTAAAATTGGTTGAAAATATTTACTATTATTGCATAGCTTTATATTCATGGAAGTTTTCCAGTATCTAAATTTTAATCTGGCTTAATATATGTATGTCTATATCAATATTTACATCCATGTCCAAATCCATACTCATATTCATTACCAAATCCATATCTTTTTCTATATCCACATCTATATCTATATCTATATCTATATCTATATCTATATCTATATCTATATCTAAATCTATATCTATATCTATATCTAAATCTATATCTATATCTATATCTATATCTATATCTATATCTATATCTATATCTATATCTATATCTATATCTATATCTATATCTATATCTATATCTATATCTATATCTATATCTATATCTAAATCTATATCTATATCTATATCTATATCTATATCTATATCTATATCTATATCTATATCTATATTTATATCTATATCTATATCTATATCTATATCTATATCTATATCTATATCTATATCTATATCTATATCTATATCTATATCTATATCTATATCTATATCTATATCTATATCTATATCTATATCTATATCTATATCTATATCTATATCTATATCTATATCTATATCTATATCTATATCTATATCTATATCTATATCTATATCTATATCTATATCTATATCTATATCTATATCTATATCTATATCTATATCTATATCTATATCTATATCTATATCTATATCTATATCTATATCTATATCTTTATCTATATCTATATCTATTTCTATATCTATATCTATATCTATATATATATCTATATCTATATCTATATCTATATCTATATCTATATCTATATCTATATCTATATCTATATCTATATCTATATCTATATCTATATCTATATCTATATCTATATCTATTTCTATATCTATATCTATATCTATATATATATCTATATCTATATCTATATCTATATCTATATCTATATCTATATCTATATCTATATCTATATCTATATCTATATCTATATCTATATCTATATCTATATCTATATCTATATCTATATATATATCTATATCTATATCTATATCTATATCTATATCTATATCTATATCTATATCTATATCTATATCTATATCTATATCTATATCTATATCTATATCTATATCTATATCTATATCTATATCTATATCTATATCTATATCTATATCTATATCTATATCTATATCTATATCTATATCTATATCTATATCTATATCTATATCTATATCTATATCTATATCTATATCTATATCTTTATCTATATCTATATCTATATCTATATCTATATCTATATCTATATCTATATCTATATCTATATCTATATCTATATCTATATATATATTTAAATCCACATCTACATCCACGACGATAATTTCAATCCGAAAAGGCAAGTTTTATTAAAGGGCTTTTTTATAATTTGACATTGAAATTACCTTCGGGTTGCTTCCGTTTGTGGTCGAATCGACTTTGATTGTAAAAAAATAGTTTTTGTTTTTATTTTATTTGTTGCCAAATATGAGGGGGCCGAAAACCGACCTTATTTATTATTATAAAAATCCTTTTAAGCTGAGAAAAAGTTTTAGAAAAGTCATATTTTGGTTTTCGTCGACCTAACTTACAAATTAATAGGAATAAAACTATGCCCTAGTATCTATATCTATACCCCTATCTGTAACGGAGTTTCCAAAAAGTTAACAACAATAATCGTTGTCGATATCGGTCATTGTGCGTGCCACTTTAATAGAAAATAACAGTTTTTACAAGTTAACGATATCGGAAATCGTTGTTTAGCCGTTTGCGAAATCCACTACTGCAAACCTTGATGTGGTGTAGAGGCTTGGATTGTTATGGTAGGGACACACTTGTCTAACAGGCTTTGGTGTAGTAATGAACTAAAAGTTATAAAACCCCTAATCCAAAGTGTCAAGCGTACCGCACTCATACCTGGCCACCTAAATGCAACTGTCAGCAACTGTCTCAAAAAACTGGAACAATTGAACGAAAATGTCGTCTTTTTCATTCAAAATGAAATGCCCACATTTTAAATCCAAATGTCTACCTTTTTTACATTTGACAAGTTTTTTGTAATTCTTTTGCAATAGTGTTTTCTCTCTATGGGCAACAGTTCTTTTTCTTATTCTCTTTGTTTTTCTTTACCGTTTCCCAACCGTGGTGACCGTGGTGACCGTGGCATACAGGTTAAGTGTGTGGCTTAGCATGCTCGGAGCCCGGGTTCGATCCCCAGCCGCGGCGAAAAGTTTTTTCAATAAAAAGTTTTTCTGATCGGTCACCACCTCTCTGCAGACAATGGCAAACCTCAGAGAGTAAATAATGCCATGTAAAGCTTCTTGAGAACATGAACTTTAGCCGTTCGGAGTCGGCATAAAACATGTAGGTCCAGTTCTCGGTCAATTGTGTGCAAACATTTAATAACACACACAACACAATTGATCATAAGAAGCTCGGTCAAAGTCCTTTCAAGGGCTGAAATGGCCAATTTGTTTTTTGTTTGTTCCCAACCCTTGCATTATTTACGATGTTGTGCTTTTTTTAATAAAAGTGTAGAGGGATTTTGACAACAGAGCAACTCTTTTGTTATGTAGAATACATTTCTTATTATTGAAATATATACTGCTTATCACATGCCCTCTTTTTTGATCTTCCTTAGAATGAATGTCTTCCTTTTAGTCATCCGTTGTCCTCCTAAGCCAAATTTTGACATTGTTACTCTACTCAGACCTCTCTTAAGTAGATCGAAATTATAAAAATAAGCAGCCTCCAGTTTTCATTTGTGAATTCAGGGCTTGAATTTGGACAAGAAATTATAGCATCAGCCCTGAAGTTCACCTGAACATGCAATACATTTTCTGCTGGATAAGAAGTGTTTAGTTTTATATTCATTAAAGAAGAATACCCTGTAATATTTTGCCTTAAGACAACCTACTTTTTTACTGGTTTTTGCCTACACAATTCTCATTTTCATCTGCACGATGATCATCTTTTGCTTCCATACACGATCAACATGCCTGATGTAGCAAAAAAAAATTCTGCACAACTAGCAGCTGATTTCAACATAGGCGGAGGAGAAGGTGCCACTAAGGATTTTACTTATGGTTGCTGCTTTGCGGATATGCTGCATCTGTAATGCTGCCTCTCGTGTGAGACAACAACTCCTTAGATTCAAGGTTAAGACCATTAAAGATGCAAAAGGAACTTAATAACAGACTTCCTGCGATCAACTAAATGCAGTTCGTTTAATGATATTAAGTGCCTAAAACGGACTGTTTGCCTGCAATGTGGCGTGGGTCAGGAAAACTTAGACGCACTATTGTCCTCTCTAAATCCTCATTGTAACAAGCGATCAGAAATTGCAAAATATCCAAAAGTCACAACAGTAACATCATCGCATTGCCCACCAGAAACAATACAAAAAGATGCAACGAAATCTTTTTTCTTTTTTTTCTTCAATATGATCCTACACAGCCTCTGACGTCGCTTTTACTTCGATGAAAAAACGCGTTCGATGAATGCAGTGCAGCTGTTTTGTTGTGCCTTTTTATTTTTATTAAGTACAAATATAACCGAAAAATTTTATATAAATAAAAAAAAAAATTGAATAAAAAAATGCATGCCTCTCAAGAAATACAACCAACTGTCTATATTTGAACATTGCAAAAAACGAAATATGAAAAATTAAAAAAAAATGTATAAAAAGCAAAGATACGTTTAAAAAAAGGAATGCAACAAAAATTTTAAAAAAGAAATTAAGAAAAAAAAAACGAAATAAATACAACGATGTGAATCAGTAAAATGTAAGGAAAGCGCGTTTCCCATTTTAAGCAGCAGAAGACTCGACGATCACCAGCGACAGACAGTGGTGTGTGCGGTTTTGATAAAATGCAGCGAATGTTCTAATCAATTATTTTGTTATGAAAAAAAAAAAAATAATTAGGAAACCTTACCATATAATTTGTGTATTTTTTTTTTCAAATAAGTTATTTTTTTGCATTAAAAACAAAGCGATTTGCACCGCCACTGCGCGTCGCATAAAATCCAATTAAAATGCTTCTGCAAAACTCAAGTTCTCATTCTGCATAACATACAGCATGCTCCGGCGTAACGAGTTGGGCAACATATTAGAAGTTGCTGCAGGAGATCAACAAAAATATTCGCAACGCTGCACAGTGAATCGTTTGGAACAAGTTGGAAAAGAAATTTTATTTTGTGGATTTTTTTCATATTTTTAAAAATGTTTCAGGTATTAAATAAATAGAAAAAAGTTTTAAATGAAATTTGCACAAGTAGGCACAAGTGTAAAATTTCAACACATTTGATTTCATTTCTCGAAAACAGTTGAAGATATGATATATAAATTATTGAAAGACATCTAATAGTTTTTTTCTCAAAATGTTACCTAATTTAGGCGAAATAAAAAAGGAGGTTTGTTCTTCTAGCTGAGAGACAAATAAAGCGAGGTTAGTCAAAATGTATGAAAAAATTATAATTTTTAATTTGTGTAAAGTTATTTACGTAATCGGCACAAATTGGAGTGTAATTTCTTATACAACTGATGACCTTCATAACTTTTCATTGATAAACTGATAACTTTAAATCGTCCAAATTTTGGTATTGATAGGATAGTGGACATGTCATTTCCCACAAGCTAAAATATTCGAACATTTTTTTTGAAACATGAAGTCACTTACAAAGATCACCCAACGTATCTTAGAATAGTTCTGTATAGTTTTTTTTATTCATTTATTGAATAAAGTTTTGAAATGATTTCATATATTCCAGCAGAAAATCTAATCGGAATGGCATTCAGGCCTTATTTTTCGTGAATTTTTCGTTAAAATATTTACGTCTTAACTTCCGAAATTTGGTATTTCTGTTTTTAAGTGAACATTTATTTTGGTCTGCGTCATGAATTCATATCTGAACATAAAATATAGGTTTGATTTTTTTCTTCAATTTCATATTATAGTTCAAGCCTAAGCTGTGGCTGCCTTAATTATATTTTAAATTCAGAGCCGAAATCATAACAGAAAAATATAGAAATTCTTTACACATAATCCCCTTTTAGTTCGATACACTTATTCCAACGATTTTCTAACATTGCGATGCCGTTTGAATAGTAAGATTTATCAAGATCTCCGAAACACGCTACAGTTTCTAATTGGAGCCATATTTTTAAGTTTGGGAACAAATAATAGTAGCTGTGGACCAAATCCGGAGAACATGGGGATGAGGAAGCAGTTCGAAGTGTAACTCGTGCATGGCCCTGATTTTGATTGATTTGTGAACTGGAGCATTGTTTTGCAAAAAAGATAATTTTATTCTTCGATAAAGGAGGCCGTTTGTTTCTGATTTTGCTTTTGATTGTTTTTCCTTTTCTTAAATAGTCAACGATGAAGAAATTGCCACTTGAATCACAAAAAACAGACATCAACATCTTTACGGCGGTTTGTTGAGTCTTCCCTTCCTTTGGTGCATTTCCACTGAGACTTACTCACTCTTTGCTGATTCCTTCGATTCTGAATCAAAATCACAAAATCAGTCGGGTTTTGTTTGAACATGTCCAATTCGAATTAGTTGAACTACAGTTAATTCAATTTTTTACACTTGGAGGCCGGTAGCATTAAAGAATGTATAGGAGCATGCATTTTTATAAGGCTTTATTATAAAAATTTGGTACAATGTAATTAATTCAAAGCGTCGTCCATCGCTAGATACTTTTCACCATCTCTCAGGTAATTTACGGATTTCGTTTCGAAAAAGTACACGTCTTTTGAGGCTATCCACGAATCTATCTATTTTTTGACATCTTCATAAGAACGGAAGTGCTGCTCAACCAGGTAATGTGTAATCGATCAAAACAAGTAGTAGCCGGAAAGTGCAATGCCTAGTGAATACGGCGGGTGGGTTAAGACATCCCATTTCACCGTTTCCAAGTGTGTTTTGACTGGCTTTGCAACGTGTGCTCGAGCGTTGTTATGCTGAAGAATCACTTGGTCATGTCTTTGTTGGAATTGTGACAGTTTTTCCTTCAATCAAATTAGATTGTTAACTATACTTAAGTTTTTTAAGTTCATTCATCATTTTTCGTTTCAAATGTCGTAGCGTAGAATCATGAATATTCGGCTTTGCCGTTGATGTTGAGGCATGGCCAGGGTAACCATGATTTTTTTAAGCTTTGGATTATCTACTTATCATCATCACAGACAAAACGGTGCAAAAACCCTTTCCATTTTGCCATTGAAGTAGCTGTTCACATCCGAAAAATCGTCTTTCGACGCCTGTAAATAGTTGCTTGATCAACTGCCCATGAATTTGCACGTTCTTTGTACGTTCGCCACGGGTCTCTATCAAGTAATGCCTCCAAATTGTCATATTCAAACAATAACAGGTATAATAGGTATGAAGTTGGTTATCAATCCGCGGTTTTTAATGCATACTCCCAATATATTTAAATATTTTTATATTGTATTTAAAAAATTTCGAGCATAACAAAGAAATCAATTGAATAAATTTCAAAAATATAGAAAGCGGATTCTAGAACATTCTAGTAATTTTAAATGTTCAGAATTTAAAAATTCGTTAAAACTTGTTCTCGTTTAGCATGAAATAATCAATTCACTGTGCGCTGTCACTATGATTTTCAAGTATGCAAATAAAATAAAAATAAAACCCACACAAGAGCGAGCAATGCATTGAACTTCAGTTTGGAACTTCCGGTTTTTTGATATTGAGGCCAACGAACTTTTCAATCAGCTCCATAACTTTTTTTGTAAAATCAATGCAATTTTAATGTGACGAGTTTTTTGTTCAATATTTTGCTATTGTTAAAATTTTATTAAATCATTTCTGCTATTTTTACATTCGAAAAAAGTTCTTTTTTATTTTGTTAATGATTTTGTAGTTTTTCTTCAGTAGCAATCAAGTTATGAACTGATGGGATGATCCCCTTTAGATAAGAGCTTCTTGTCCAAAAGAAACTCCGTCTGGGTAAAATATGTTTGTCCTTAGCCTAGATAAACGAGGAATGTTCTAGCTAACGGCTGCCTTCTATTCTGATTAAGATTGGGAACGAAGCCCGCCTGGAGAAGGCATGTTAACTGACTACTGAGGCTAAATAAACACCTGTTGAACAGATTAATACTTCGTTTGATCTTAAAACTGATATATTTGGACCAGTTAATGCTGGATTCCAGGTAAACAAAGTCCTTAACAATTTCTAAGGAGGTGTTTTCAGCAGTGATGCGATTTTAAAGATCTGTAACTGCTTGATTGCTGACTCATATTACTTTGTTTTGTCGTTCACTGCAAGGCTCAGGCAAACGAAGTTCTGGTGTTGCTCAGTGTCGTTTTGCAAAAGCGAACATGCTATGTAGGTTTACCAAATACAGTATTTAACTTTCAATTTTTGTAAGCTTTAACTTTCACTTTTTGTAAATTACATATTTTTGTAAGCTTTATTATTTTTGTACGTTTAGATTCTAAAACTTTAGAACATGTTTAGTTACTGACCTTGACTCATGTCCCATTCACTATATATAAAAAATGACCTGGCAATAACAATCCTGGCTTCTTTAAATCAATTCTTGACTCTTTTATTTCTTGATAACATTAAAAAAAACGGTTTTACTTGGGCTTCATAAACTAGGTACTACATATATTATGTATATATAATTTTGTAAATTTAAAAACTTTAATATTAAATGAACGTACAAGGGTTGGAATGCTCGATTTTTGTGTTTTTTTTTTTTATCAAATGCAATATTCTAATTTTTGGTAATGATTTTTAATGTTGTTAACACCATTGTAATGGTTTATGGTTCTGTTATATCTTATTATTAACACTTATATATAAATAAAATAATATAAGGAGGCAAGCTTCACATTAAATATTTTATAATAGAAATTTTCTGAGTATAAATATTGCTTAAGAATTATAATTTGTTCAGATAAAGAAAAATATATACGAAGGGCTTATTGCAAAAACATTGCTAAGACGTTTTTTTTTTAAGAAATTGATTTTTAGATTCAACGTATTACTTCTTGAAATATCCATAGCCACTAAAAAGTTGGCGACTGTTTCGCACTTAAGTCTGTTGATACAAAAATATTTTTTTTTTAAAACTTTGAAGTCAATCAATTCAAAATCTTTTAATGTGTCAAATGATGTTCTTGCAATAAGTATAAGCCAAAGTAGAGAATATCATTACAGTTCTTTCTGGATCTGGGACAAAGTCAAAGAGTTGTCATTAAAAAATAATCAAATACCAGTACCTTAAAACCATCAAAGCATACGTTAGGGAATTTTAAAACCAATTGTTAATTTAAAATAACAACTAACTTTGTCTTTTAGCTCTTCTGTTAGCATAGAAGCACAATGTTGCCACTTTCGTTGCCAGCTAGGAAAGTGCGATTCAATGGCAGTACCGCCAATGAAGTCAAAACACCGCGAAATGTCTCGGAACGTAATTTTGTCACGGAGTAGGCGGCATGCGAATTGCTCAAGTCTGCATAAATGCCAATGCGATTACCGGTTGTTGCAAATACCAGCTCAGATCCGAAAGTCTGTAGAAAATGTGCTGGTTCTGGAGGTGGTCTGAGAAGAGTTAAGAGTAGATTAATAAAAGCAAAACGTAGATTATTTTAAAATATGTCACATACTTTAACTGATAATGAAGTATGCCATCGTTTGCATGCCATACGGCCAGGCTATGATCCAGCGCCGAACTAATCAATTGATGATCATTGGCTGCAGTCAATTGCAGCAGATCCCATTCCATTGGGCGCCATGAGTTCATTAGCACACCGGTGCGCGTATCCAACATGACAATACTGCCGGAGGACAGACCAACACCCAACCACTTGCCCGAGGGCGCAACTGTGAGGCAACGCACAGTTGCATTACCGAGACTAGCGGCGCTTACACGCCACTCATTTACATACTGCATGCAGCGTGTGTCTATAATGCGCACCGATGATTCGGCAGTGCCAGCTACAATGAGTGGACTAGGTGCAGGTAAACCTTTGACTACCGTCACGGGATTGTGTTTAGGGGAATCTAAAATGCCTAATGGACGTCCAATAAACGGATCCCAGATATGAACACCAGAGTCACAGGAGACTACAAGACGCATGGCTTCCAAAAAAGCCAACGAATGTATGGGTTTCTTATGTGCGCTATAGGTGAATTGACAGGATGAAACTTTCTTGCCATCACCTTCACTACGCAGAGACCAAAGTTTGACGGTTTTATCCTGTCGTAAAAAATAAATATAAATAATGTTTTAAATGTTTTTTTGTGCTTACCTTGGAAGCAGACATGAAACTGTTCTCATTATCCAGCGCCACTATGGCGCGTACTGAGTTGGTATGGCCAGCAAATGACTGCAGCTTAATTTGTTTGAGATTTAATGAGAAATCCTTGTCTGAGCGACTTATTTCGTGACGCCAGTAGGCTAGCCAGTTACCTCGTAGATGACGCGTTGAGGGCACTTGCTCGAATTTATATGCAACCATATCTAAAACTTCCATTGAACCGATGACAGACTGTTTTTTGGCTTGTTTCGAAGCATTGAGGCTGGCAACTTCAAGTCGGTTACCAATGACGTTTGTGCCAAAGCTGTTGGCAGCTATGGGCTCCAAAGTCTGTGTATCACTTACGCTATCTGTTCCTGCAACATTGCCAACAGTTGCATTACTACTTCGTCTATTTGAGATAGAGTCTGTCCTCTGGTAATTCGGTTGTTCGAACTCATGACATAGTGTTAGAATAAATTCCAAATTGTAGAGTGTGCGTTGCATTATGGATTCTCCCAAAAAGCGCAGAAAAGCCAAGTAAGCTGTGTGTGCCAAAGCGGGACTAAAAACATCGCGAAGTTCTTCCTTTTCTCTGGCATGTTCGTTAATATTTGCCACATTCTCGGTATCACCGAAGAAGTAGCTGGGTGGTGAAACACCTGTCTTGACAGCAGTGGCGTTACTCTCATTGTCGCCATGTATGTAGCGGAAATTCTCTGCTATACCGTAAGCTTTGTCAAAAATGAGAAAAAATTGACTCAAAGCGGGTATACAAATGTGCTCTTTCGACATATCGGGACCAATGCGTACGCAGAGAGCATACACAGCGTCCAGTAATTTACGCGCGAGTACAGAACGTCCCAAATAACCGCTGGGCATAAGAAGACGAGTTGAGCCCAACAGACGTAAGATTGGTAAAATAATTGCATCGAGAATTAAATCCTGGGAGATAATCAAACAAAATTAAAAATATTTTGTAATCAGTTGAATAGTTTAAGGATCCTTAAACCTTAAGGAAGATTAAATTAAACGTGTTTCACCAAACGTTACCTTAAATCGTTCCATTATGGTGGCATCGATGAGGCAGGGTACCAGGTATTTAAGCAGCTGCAACGAGCTTATAATAGCGCCCTCTAAACTGACAGTTATGCGTCTCTGACACAAAGCAATCAGCTCACTTATGTGTGGAAAATACTGCAGTAGTATAATTTCTTCACCAAAAAGAGCTATAAAAATGATGAAATAAAAATATGAAATGTTTACAATTTTAGCAAAAAAAAACCTGCTATGGACATAAGACACTCCAAAACTCTGGCTGCGCTTCGATCACCGACAACTTTTGCATCGGATATTGAGAAATAATTTAAATTTGCTGCATCTTCTTGATCGTAGGTCTGCGGCAAGAGATTCTCTTGACCAACATAGCAAAGTGAGAGCATTTTGAGCAAATTGCGTGTTATGTAACGCGATGTCAATGCCGGTCCCAAGCGATGCGAGAGCCATATTAAGCTTTCGGCGCTCATTTCTGAGATGCGATTATTTTGCACTGCTTTGGCCTCGGACATTTTTGATATAACAGATGCTTGCAGCGAATCATTTGCTGCGTCTTGCAAAGAAGATTGGCGTGATGTAGAGGTTGTTGCTGAATCTACTTCATCCTTGAGTTTTTTTTGTTGTTCTTGCTCTTCCACAGCTTGTGTTATTATTTCAAAGGAATCTATGCTTTTTCTGCTGCCTATATCACAGTCGATGGCATTCAATTGGTATGTGCGTCGAAATGTACTTGTCGGTATTGCTATAGTTGGAGATTTTGGACCAAGCAGTGTTGACGTTGCTGTTGTTGTTGCTGTTGGAAGTGGTGGGGCTGTACTTGGTGATTCGTTACCGGTTTGACTGTTGAGTGATATTTTATCTGCCTCATCGAAAGAGGCATTTGAGATTTTTTGTCCATATATAATTTCAGAGATTGCTAGTTTTTCGGGCGAAGTTTCTAAAGCTGTATTTTCTCCATCCTCTTTAGCTTCCTCCGCAGGTGCCGGACGCATTTCAAAGGAGTCGATGGATTTATTTTCTGCTGTACCCGAGTTTGAGATGCGATCTGAACCGGCGTCGTCATCAAAACTGAAAACATCTTCGATCTCCTGCTTTGGATCTGTGACTGAAAAAAAAATTTAATTAAAGTTTTGTTTTTAATATTAATTTTAAAGCATTTTTAACTTACCCGGTGCATCATAGGAAAGCGTGGCATCGTCCAACTCGGTTTCCATGACATCAGGCGACATTAAAGTAATAGAGTTTTCTGCTTCATCGTTAATGAAATTTAAATTCTTGCTTGTGCGTCTGCTGCTGCTTTCAACCTCCAATGCGTTGCTATGATAATGCAGTCCGTTGCTATCTTCCGGCTCTTTATAACCACCCACTGCTTCAATGAGTGGCGCAATAAAATGCTGCAAGAAGCACCGTAGACCAAATCGCACTATGACACGGAGCAAAAAACTATGATGATATAACTTAACAGATTTGCGCGATTTAAAAGAGCTGCTGGACGAAAAGCGCTGTTGTTGACCGTCACTTATAATACTAGATGGCCGCGTTTGACTGCGCACTGAGAACAGGCCACCGGCACGATCAAAACTTTCCACATCGTACAGTTTCATAATGGGCAGCAGCAGGTACTTTTGTGTATTGGCTTGTCCCAGTGCTTGCGCTACCGGATCAAAAAGATTCCAAGCTGTCAGTATAGAAGTTTGATCAGCGGTGAGCAAATCAATGACATGCGGCAAGAGCAGCTCTACGGCCGAGAACTGTTCATATGCTATGGGTTCGAGCAGATGTTCAATATGTGCACAGCACGACATGACCTTGCATTCGGCTAACTTGCGCTCGAAAAGCACACGCTTGCGATCAATTTCACTGTATTTTGAGCATTCTTTGCCGTTGCAGCTAAAATGCGTGTGCAGCTCGAGCAGCATTTTGTCAAAGTCGAATGCTTGCAACGCACGTATGAGGGCATATATCGTATAGTAGCTGTTAGGGAATGGTATGAGTGTGTTGGAGAATATAGGCTCTAGTATTTGAGCTGAAGATGTTGCAGGTAAGCCTTGCTCCGAAACTAAATTTTGTGCATCCAGTTGTAGCAACATGCGCACCATGACACGCAAACATTTGGGTATCTCTTGTTTAAACAGTTCAGCCGCAGTGCGACAGGCTTGGAGTCGCTCTTCGAAGCTGGCATTACAGCCATTCATGAGCAGTGGACGCAAACGCTGTGTTGCAAAGAGTTCAACAATGAGACAGCCCATTACTTGAAGCTCACGCAAGCGTTTTTCTGTGAGCAGCTGCTTAAGGGAACGTAGTTTAATATAACTAGCGCACGGCACTAGCAGATTTTTAACTTTTGTCTGTTGAGCATTAGGTGTGGGCAAGGGATTAGCATCGATAAAGAGCTGATTTGTAAAGGAGTGATCTTCAGAGTTTTCCTCGAAAAGCAAATCGTTTGTTGCCATCTTTTCCTGTGCATTGTGGGTAGATTTTTGCTTGGGAAAAGTGCGTGCAAAAAACGTCTGCATTGTTTCCAAGCTTTGTAGCAGTGAGCCGGGGTTGTAATCCTTAGGCAGCTCTATGAAATTAGTGGACTGATAGAAGTTGGAAGATGTGGTCAAAGCAGATGATTCGTTGCATGCAGCTTGAGACCGCGAGCTGGACTTGGGTGAGGTTCCTATAGTGCTGGATTTAGAGGGGATTTCTGCTGAGACTGTGGCAACGTTTGCTGCTACTATTTGTAAATTTTCGGTGCTTTTAGTTAGGTTTTGGAGATCGCGTTCTGTGTTATGATGATTGTGCTTGTTGTTTGGAGACTTAAGCCTGGATGCAGAGTTGTAGAGATGTTGCAGACGTGGTGCTGTTTTGCTAAACCAAACGGAGTGGTATCGCTTAGGCGGATGAGGCTGGCTAAAGAGCTGTACAACACCACGCTGGCAGAGATTCTTATGCTGATCAACCACGCTGAGGCAGACATTTTTTGATTTTACTGCTGCTTTGCCGGTTAGTTTGTAGCTGAAAATATTGTAAGATATTATAACAGCTACTTTGTCAACAGACAATAAAACGCTAAATTTTGATCGAAACCAATCAGTTATGAGCGTGAAATTTATTTAATTTCAATATTATTATAATTATTGCTCTTATTAAACTGGTTTTTGTCGTGAACTTCGAATGATATTAACTTTTTAAGAGATGTAGTTAGGTCCAAGTTCCCTCTGTGTACTCATCTTATCAAAGTTATCCCTAACATGTAAAAAACCTTGTACAACTTACCCAAAATTCAGATCAATCCAATGCTGCAGACGTTCGCTTACGTGCTGCGATTCTAAAGCTTCGCGATGTTTGTTTATAAAATCCTCCGGGCACGAAGCCCATACAGGCAGTTCCAAGTCAGGCAAATCTTCGTGTATACTCTTAAAGACCATAGGATCAGAGTAAAATTCAGGTATACATTCATCCGGCGTCCATTCTTGTAGGCGTTGCATCGATACAGGATATTCGGCCGGCACCCAAATGGGACGCACATGTGCGCATAGTATATGTTGAGCAGTGCGTCGAGCCATGTAGACAAAATATGTGATATCTGAGAGAAAATCGGAAACATGATGAGGTACCTCCTGATCGGCAGCCACTGTATTTTGTGCATGTTGATTGACGGCATGCGAAAACATGAGATCTAAGTGTATGTCACCTTTATTGAGACGATATTTACTTTTGCTCAAGTCACGCCAATTGGTGCCATTGCGCGCAGCAAAATCTGTGACCCACGGCATTATGTGATGATAGGCTGGATTACCTAAGCTGCGACCAGCAGCATTGTTGAGTATGGTCAGATAATCGTAGTTCGAGAGCTGACCATTACACCACATTTCGCAGTACTCGCGCAAAGTGAAACGATCCAAATCGTAGGCAAATTTTAAGTCATATCTGGTACCAGCAGAGTAATCATCACAATCGGCAACTTCATAATCAGCAGCAGCAGCAGCAGCAGCAGCAGCATCGGCAGTAGCTAGATCAATGCTTGCCGCAGTAGCTGCTTCGCTGGGCGATGTTGCAAAATTATTGCAATCTTCAAAACTATGACGCAGCATATTTGCCTCAAGGTCTGGTATTATCTGCAGCCACAGATTATCACGCATGAGTATATCATGTAAACGTATGTCGCCCAAAAACAGACCCATCGATTGCAAGGCTTTGGACAGTTGAAAAAGTTGATAGATAAGAAAAAGTGGCTTATTGTAGGATTTGCTTAACAGTGCAGGACTGTAGGTAATGCAATCGTTTAAATTCGTTATAATTGCAGGTGGATAGAAGAACACGCTGATATGAGCTGAAGTTTCAATGGCCACAAGGGCGGGCAGCACATTTGAATGACAGTCGCTGGTGGAGGCAGCTGTTAAGTAGTTTTTTAAGTTTGATAATTGTATAAAAAATATGATTTCAATTCATGTCTTACCAACATCCACGCTGCCTTCTCTGAGACGATCTAGTTGGCTATGTATCACGGCGCAGTTGAAAATGCGCTGTATTAATTCCTTTAATACTGCGTCATAAGGCAACAGATTGAATTGCAATGGTGGCGAGCCTAGCTGCGACTTGCTTGCATTCGTTGACGACGCACTTGTGCCCGTTTTGCATTGCTTTACATGGGCTGCCTGATATTTACGGAAAGCCGCCTCCCAAAGATTACGAAAATTCACATTTGCTACATATGACACGGCCTGCGAATATGTCAGCGGCAAGTTGCCAATGTCCGGCAAGGCAGTTCCAAGCTCATCTGTTGTTGTTGCGCCATATAAGCGACACGATTGTCGTGGCAGTGGGAAAACTCTCTGCTGCGGTTGTTTGCGATAAATTTGCACCAAAATACGTGTCCAAGGATGTTCTAGTGCTCCAGTTGGATGCGCTCGTCTATCCAGCTGTGCATGCCTCGGGAAGTCACATATCTTACGCTTTTGCTCTAAATTCTGTAACCATTGTTTGTCACATATTAGCTGAAAACGATCAGGTACCGAAGTTTCGCTAATGTGCTGCAAACTTATGCCGATCTCTTGGCATATGGACTCCATTATGTTTTTACAGACTTAACAGATTATTTATTTCACAATACGTTGTTGGTGATAAGCATTTTTTGCGTAAAATTTGTTTTGTTTGTTTTTCAGCGCAGAAAGTGATATTCTTTTTGCATTTCCATTGGTTAAACTTTTATGCTATATTAAAGATGCAATATAAAAACGTTATTAAAAACAACTTTTCACGTGATAAACTTTAATTTTGTAAGAATAGAAAATTATTAAATAATTGCGAAAAAATTATAAAAAATTTGTACGCAAATTTAATCAGCTGTTGGTAGTTTGACAGCTGTCTGTCATTGAAGGTTGAAACAAAATGTGAAAGCAAATGATGTGAAGGTTCAATCACATTATACAATATTGATTGAATGACATGGTGGACTTATCGATAACATGAGAGCATAACATAGTCACTTAAATACTTAATTTATCCCTACATAACTTAATTTTAAAAACATTATTCAATAAAACTTGTATAAGAAAGTTTGGTTTTATTCTTCTTAGTTTAAATTTTTGAACAAATTAATGTATGATTTATTTAGAAATATGATCAAACTAGTTCTTTCCCGGGCCCGGTTTTTATAAAGGAAAAACATGATATATGAATTTTCTTTATGTTGAATTAAAAATCGACGATGGTCACATATCCGATTGTAAATGGTCCAAATAAAAATTTTTAGTTCCAAATATTTATAAAATACCTTAAAGTAAAAACGCAAATCATTGAAATCATTGAAAGTTTGAAAATTTTTTATAAAACTGAAAATTTCAAAATTTCAAAAATATATCCAAAAAAAATCGCGTGTAGCAACGTACACGTGACAGAAGTGAAACTTCTTTAACAGTAAGAAATAAGAGAGATTTTAGTGTGAAATAGAGAGAGAAAGTTTCTGAAAGGAAATTCAATCAATACGAAATGGAATAATAATTTGTTCATTCAATATTTGCACCCAGGGACCGTACCAGCTATGGTTTTTGTCGAAAGTGTCACATATTAACTTTTATCTCTGAATTTTTATTTTTTTCGACAAAAATAACAGTTTTTTGTGCCTTATAGTTTTTTTGGAAAAAATAACAGTTATTTTCTGCCGTTTATTTTTCGGTCAAAAATATCAGGTAATTTATATTTGTTCAAGTCATTTTACCGATCAAAAAATTTTAATATTATTATTTTCATCTGATCGGTGAGACATTTTAAACAGTTCAATCTGTCAAGCGGCCTTCAAGAAAACACAAATTGCTTGATATTTTTGACCGAAAAATTCAAGTCACAAAATAACTGCTATTTTTGACCGATAAAAGAAAAGTCAAAAGTAACCTTTATTTTTCCTCGAAATATACTAGGCAAGAAATTAACTTTTAAAGAATCAGTTTCAAATTTAAAAGCGACTTAATATTCGTGAGGCTGAGGACAATTGTAACATAATGGTATATTTGAAAAAGTCTTTCGACAATTTTTTTCATTTGAAAATTGTAAAATAACAGTTATTTTCGGTACTTGTTTTAGTTCAGTTGGTGTTTTAGTTGCTTTCGAATGTCTTCTCAACATTGTTACTTTTTGAATGCTGGATTGCATTTGCATAGTACTCTTTGAAGGAGCCTCCGAAAGCAGAGGCAAATCTTGTTCATTATTACCTCCTGCTTCCTGATCATAATAATTGCTATGTTGATAGAGGGCCTCGTAAAGCAGCGAACGTTGATTGGTGAGTGTATCAACTTGGTTGGCTTTAAAATTTGGTTGAGATGATGGCTGAGTTCCAAAATACATTTTTACAAAGCATCAGTGTGTTTTTTGGGGATTGGTTCTTTGTAGATTCACCAAAATACATTGATGTTTCGTAAAAATGCATTTTGGAACTCAGCCGATGTTGCAATCACTTTACCTTCATCTTTAGTTGCAGACCCAGCTGCGGCTGCATTCTTAAGAGCTCTAATCCGCTCTCTATATTCACGAACGCGTTCTGCTTCTGTTTTAGCTATTTTCCTATTTTTTTCAGTGCATACTTGTAATTTTCCGATGAAAATTAATGTTAAGGTTATGTTAATAATGTTATGTTAATGTTAATGTAATGTTAATGTTAATTATGTTATTTTCAGTATGTTACGCGTTCAGTTTTAATTACATTTTGTTTGACTGTTTATCATGTGCCTACGTGGCGTTAAGGAATATATTCTGACTCAAAAGCAACGACATTCGGGGTTCAAATCTCGGCAGCAATAATAATTTTTTAAATTTTCATATGAATTGAAAACGTTAGCCTAGCGTCACGAATAAGAGACCTTGAAATTTCACTCGCCGCCAAAGAAGTTTCACTTCAAAAATCTTGAAATTTCAATAAATCAGTAAACAAAAAATGCCTAAAAATATGCTATGAAATTTTTAAAAAAAAATCAAGCGTTCCGAACTCACATTTTACGGAATTATGTTAAAGTATATATATATATGTCAAGCCTTAATAGCAAAAATGCCAGCTATTCATCTCGGTCATAATATAAAAAGTTTTCAAATGGGTTTGTAGAATATCTGTAAGATTACATAGAACCAATATAAAAAACAACTCAATTTGGGAAAATTAAAGCTCAGAAAAGAATTGTAAAATGTTTGGTCGACTGGGCCTTTTGGTCTGGTAGCGATAGCATGGATAAATTTGTACGAACTACGATTAAAGATATGAACCTTAATAATGTGTTATTCAAAAAGACTGAGCACCAAGGGCTCTACAACTAATTGGTTGTATTCATGCGGACACATCTTTCAATCTTGAAGAATTTTTGGCCATCAGTCCGAAGCAATGCTAGAAGCTTACAGTTGCTCTTGCATTATAGTCCGCAGGACTTACTCCACAATCTTTCGCCCTTTACTTCGTTATGGAGTTCATATATGGTGGCTGATTACCAGCAAGCCTTCCGCATTGAAAAGGGTGCATAAAAGTGGGGAACTTTGCATTGCAAGAGCTCTTCACACTATTCATACGGAGACACTAAATATCTCTTCACTAGCTCCTCTACATGTTTTGGCCATGTAAGGCACCACCAACACTGCGCGGACACACAGTTTTACTGTCATAGGTCACCATCCTTCCCAACACTGATTACTGAACGATGGTGGAAAAGTAGGATGATGTGCTTTCACCCTAAACTTGGTGATTGAAACTTTTTTGGGCTCTCCTATCATTGAAGTGTGTATCTGCTGCAGGTTTTAGCCATGCAAGAACCTGTTCAACACCTCAGCCAGCGGCACATCATGACCAAAGATGTTTACATCTTTTCAAACAGCCAGGTGGTGTTAAAAGATTTATGTTCCAACATCAATAGTAAGATTACCACGGAATGTAGAGTACACTTCATATGGGTAAACTGGAAAACTGGCTAGCAAGGGTACAACCAGCATTATGCTTCAGGAGAA
Organism: Tetanocera ferruginea; assembly: GCA_958299015.1. Classification (NCBI taxonomy): domain Eukaryota; kingdom Metazoa; phylum Arthropoda; class Insecta; order Diptera; family Sciomyzidae; genus Tetanocera; species Tetanocera ferruginea. The sequence continues at coordinate 148,689,624 of OY282641.1, forward strand.
AGAGAGAAAAGGTATACACTACCCAGTAGAACACTTTGCCAAGCCAACGAACGGAATAGGCTTACCACTTTCATCACGGCTACGTTGACCTGGCCCTCATACGACATTAATCGCACCTATATGTACTGGTTTTCGTACTCACTACACGTGTATCTGATGGAGGTTTTGATCATGCAAGCCGATACATAGTGAGCAAAGATGTTTACATCTTTTCAAATAGTCAGGTGATATTTAATGCGGTAGGCTCTAACATCAATTACGGGATGACACCGGAATACAAAACCAACCTGACGATCTAGATACCAGGAAATTGAGAGAAATTACAATGTTGACGATTAGACTGGAAAGGATACAAACACCATTACCGTTCAGGGAAAATATAGAATAGAAATACTCGTACCATTATCTACTTTCCGGTGAAACTGTAGATTAATTACACTTCGCCAAACCAAAGAACGCTAGAATAGTCTTATCACGTGTACCATGGCCATATTGATCTAACCTTCTGACGATCCTAGTTAGCACTGAGCTTAAACGTTTCTGACGGTTTCTGAATTTCCATTGGTCTTTTCTGAATTTCAATGGAATATCTGAATTTGTGTTGATTTTTCTGAATTTCAAATGTAATGTCTGCAATTCATTTGAAATTATCTTAATTTCAATTTATCTTTCTGAATTTCAATTGATTTTCGCTGAAATACACATGAAAATGCACTGAAAGAAGTGTGCTCGAAATGTTCTCTGCTGTTGATAGAATGGAACATATCGAATCATCAAAAGCGATTTATAAACTGAGCTTTGTGAGTTAAGCAGTTTTGTGTTATTAACATTGAATTATGAAAGATAAGAAAGCTTTAGAATATAATTTTTTTCGAAAATTTAACTTAACAAAATTTAACCAACATGATTATAAAAAGCACATAAACGTTTTTGCTTTGCTAAAGTCTGACGCAAAACAAAATTTAACCAACATGATTATAAAAAGCACATAAACGTTTTTGCTTTGCTAAAGTCTGACGCAAAACAAAATTTCTGCCCAATAAAAATATAAAAATTTTGCTGTTTGAAAATGTCATAGACTGAAATATTTGGAAGATAAAATTAAGAATGTACAAATGGACAAATATAGTCATGAAGCACGCGATTTGGATGCTCAAAGGAAAGTACACTTCAGGAATATTTTTGCCGGCAGTTTATCATCATCAATATCACGTGTCTTTGGTCAACCTTTTGATGTGCTAAAAGTACGCTTCCAATTGCAACAAATGCCACACAAGATTTCGCATCATGTCGTCACTCAAGAAACAGAAAGAGAAGTTATCTATCGCTCTTATGCAGAAGCCATACGTCATATACATCATGTAGAAGGTATGCGCGGTTTCTGGCGAGGTCATAATGTATCGCAGTGCCAAGGTTTCTTTCAGGGTATTGCATTATTCTGGACCTTCGAAGAGATACGTCCTATGCTGACTCAAACGGCCTTAGGGCCAATGCCGAATTTATGCAATTTCTTATCGGGTTTCCTGACGGGCACCGTGGTTGTGCTCACATTGAGTCCATTGGATGTGATGCGCACGCACGTCATCGCACGCAAATCAAATGCAAGATTAAGCTATATAAAACTGGCTCAAGAACTGATGCAAATAGGAGGGGTAAAAATGTTCTTTCAAGGTGGCTATACGGCTGTGTTACATGTGGGCTCACACATCGGTTGCAAGTTCATGTTTTACAACATCTTTTGTGATCTGGGTGTTCTGCTGTTAAAACATGATTCGCACGCACGTTTGCCTGCAAGTGTTCTGGTTACTGCGGGTGCTGTGGCTGGATTTACCTCCAATTTGACAACATATCCGATGGAACTGATAAAGCGACGCATTCAAGTAAGTCACAAAGATAAGCTGGAATATGGTGCTGGCAGAAATTGCATTAGTATAGTGCAGTGCATTAAGTTGGTGTTGCACAATGAGGGTTTTCTGGGACTGTACAAGGGTTTGATGCCGTGTTTGATTAAAAGTGTTGTTAGTACAGCGGTGCAATTTAGTGCTTTCGATATGTTGCGAGAGTGGGCTGATCATTATTTTTGAGGAATGAGCCTTTGAAATGGAAACGAAACGGAATAATTGAAGTAGGCTCTTTGAAATAAGGCCTCAGGAAATCATAAACCAATATCCTAATGAAAAAAGGCCCCAAAAATGGAATGTTGTTTCACAACGATACAGTGAATTAAGGCCCCAAATAATAATGCAATTTTGGAGACTTATTTCAATATGAAATAAATACCCCAATTTCAAAAATTATATTCAGGTATAACACCTCAAATATGTATTTTGTTGTTTAATATAATAAACGGCTGGGGCCTTATTTTATTTTAGCTTGGATTCTTATTTCCTGGGTGCTTATTTTATAGAGCCATTAATGTAATATAAGAAAATTGTTAAGAATTGTAAATAATTATAAATGAAATCTTTTGTAATAAATAGTCAGATGGTACTTTTTATGTTTTTATCAATCTCTTTTTGTTCTCTTATATAGAAAATGACATATGGGCATTTCCATAGTCGCGAACGCGACATTCGTACGCCTTTGAGGAGCAAAATAATAAAGAAAACTCAAAACAAATTTTATTTTTTTTCAAGTTTTAGATAGCATTTTATTAGCACTATATTTAGAAAAAAAAGTTAGGTTCTCTAGATTTTATGTTTCCAAAATATTAGCAATAAACATGGCATCGCGAACGCGACAAAAAATGGAACTCGTTTTCGACTACATCTAGAAAAATGCAAATATCTGCGAAACGTAACATAATATTTTAAAGCGGTTAATTGTAAATTAAATAAAACAAGTAAAGAAAGTCTAAAGTCGGTCTAGGCCGACTATGAAATACCCTAAACCCACTTTTCAAAAAAAAAAAAAAAAATTAATTGTAAATGGGCGTGTCCGTGGGCGGATGAAGTCCATTTTTCCAAACCATCTTTGTCTTGTCATAAAAAACATACGTGCCAAATTTTAGCTCTGTAGGTTAAACACATGCTTATTTATTGCGTTTTCAATTTTTGGGTTGTATGGGAGGTAGGCGTGTCCGTGATCGGATGACGTCCATTTTCCGAAGACATATTTGTGTTGGTATGAAACACATACATATCAAATTTTATTGTTGTAGGCTAATTATGAGCTGAGCTATGCAGTTTTCAATTTTCGCGTTGTATGGGAAGTAGGCGTGTCCGTGGGCGGACGATGTCCATTTTTCTAAACCATCTTTTTTTCGTTATGAAAAACATACGTGCCAAATTTTAGCTCTGTAGGTTAAACACATGCTTATTTATTGCGTTTTCAATTTTTGGGTTGTATGGGAGGTAGGCGTGTCCGTGATCGGATGACGTCCATTTTCCGAAGACATATTTTTTTTGGTATAAAACACACACATACCAAATTTTGTTGTTGTAGACTTATTATGAGCTGAGTTATGCAGTTTTAAATTTTTGCGTTGTATGGGAGGTAGGCGTGTCCGTGGGCGGATTCCAAAAATATTCAATAGTGCAGATCCTTGGGTACATGTGACCATGTGTACCAAGTTTCATCGAATTATCTCAACTCCTTCTTCTTATCCTGTGTATACGGACAACACACAGACGGACGGACGGACGGACGGACGGACATAGATAGCTCGACTCACGTGGTGACGCTGATCAAGAATATATATACTTTTCTATACCGGACTCGCTTCGTTCTATGCGTTACAAACGTTTGCACAAAGTTAATATACCCTGACCTTTCAGGTTTAGGGTATAATTAATGTGGCTTTCAAGAAATATTTGTCATTTTGACATATTTCCATTAGTTTTTTTTTTATTGAGCTTAAGCCTGATCGCGAACGCGACATCTAGCACGCGACATTTTTTCTCATCACGTTTTTAATAAGAATTAGTTAAAGTAATTTCAGCTAAATATTTCATTACCTACCAAAAACATCGTAAATATTATTTGTGAGTTATATATTAGTAATATTTAAAAAAAAAAAAAAAATACAAAAGAGGCTAGTGAGAAAAAATATTTTATTTCTTTATAACACCACCCGTCCTACGTATGTGGTTATTTACTTTATGAAGACTTTTTTACGCCCACAAAGAGGCGTGGCAGATATAGAAAAGTGCATATATTATACTGCAGTATCACCTTCTAAGTTGTTTTAACCATGGCATCCCTGTTTTTGTATGTCCCCCCATCTTTTGACATGATTACAGACGTTATTATTAAGTTATAATAATGAAATTCGATATTTAATCTTATATCGTAAAAATAAAGATCATGTTCGAAAATAATCCCAATAGGATGAAAACCACGTATACCTCCCATACAAATTGACGTTCTCAAATTGGAAAATTTCTTAAAAATCTACTAAAAATCAATCCAATGACTTGAGAATTAGCTCATGAGCTTTAATTTGAACTATTAACACTGTGCAAAAAATTTAGAAAAATCGAATGAAACCTTTCCATACTTTCCCATACAAAGTGTATTAAAAATACGGCGCATGATCGCGAACGCGACACATTTTGATGATCAATAATAAATGTTTAGTATGATTTTTACCTGCAGTAACTTTTTTTTTATAGTAAGGCGACCAAATTTGATTTAAGTTATAATTTTCAGACATTTGCTAAGAACGATCACGAAGTTGTGATAACATATGATGATTTAGGTACAAGAACGCGACATTCGAATAGTAGTTAAAGCAATATAAAAAATTTACCGTAAATCGTGCTTTGTTTGGTATCTTTTTATTTTTTATTTTTTATTTGTAGTTTATAGATGAATTTTATAAGAAAGGTGCAAACATAACGTTGATAAATAAACGAAAAATACTAAAGAGAAAAAGGCCTTAAAAGCAGCTAAAAGCAAGAAAAACATATTTCTCAGATATCAGGCCAATTTTCTCAGAATAAAAACTAAAATTAGTTGTAAATGCAGTAAATTATAAAAATTCAAGCATTTTTTTTAAATAATAACAAAAAAATTATTTGTTTATTTAACAATTTTTTTTTCGGTCCCGGTAGACCTTTCTGTGGAAATGCCCATATGTTAATACATCCTTAACGGAAGTTCGTTGTGGCTTTTAATGTATTTTTCTCAGAAAACCTTTTGCGCTAACTTTGCCGCCGAGTTAGATAAAATTAAATATTTTCGATTTTATTAATGAAATCATAAGCATAGCACTTTGGTCATAGTGTTATCGGCTTAGTAAGCCAGATACTATGTCATGACATTTCTATTAGTTGTACATCATTTCGTCATATTAAAATTAAGTCCTTAAGTAATAGCTTTTCCACACATTTTTGCCTACTAACATGTGTTTTTGTCCCCACACATGTTTTTGTTTACAAGACAAGTACAAAATATTATAACAGTGTTGTGCAAAAAAGCTGCCCTTCAACACGAATAATGGCAGCAATAAAATAAAAAAAAAATTGTTTCACATGAACACATGTCTCCTTATCTCAAAGACGATGGCCTAAAGAAGATGTTAATTAATGTTATTTAGCATAGACATGTTAAAATAAGTTTGTTGCTACCAACTGTGGTACATATGCAAATTTTTTTTATCTTGCAAATGCCGCCAAATTCAAAGAATCACTGTGGGTGAATTTGTTTCGAAACGGAAATGAAGAATTGCCTTTGTAAAAATGCGTTTTAAGCCACAAAAATGGACTTGGAACAACAAAAAAAGCCCTTCACACTTCACTGCCAAGATGTTACAGAGCCATTTAAGAGTTATCAGCCTAGACGCTTATTTGTATGCCTCAGTTAAATGAGTTATTCCCCCATTCAGTCAATCAATCAAGTTGTTTGCACTAATTGTGAAGGAGTTGTGTTCATTTTATTTTTGTTCAGACGCAGATGGCATAATAATGTTCATACATATATATTGAATACAAACAAAAAAACTTCGTACGTCATGCCATTGCAAATAAGTTAATAAGTTAGGCGTATTTATTTTGCATGTTAAACATGTCATTGCTTTGGAGATATATCTTTATTTTTGATTGTTTTGCATACACGTTGTGGTTTTTTTTTGTGGTCGAATGCAAAGTGTTAATTGATGAAATTTGATTTTTTTAGTGTTTATTCTATCTGATAACTTTATAGTTTATTATAATAAATTGAGATAGTTTATCACAATTTGATGTCAAACTATTAAAAGTAGGGGGAAATACCAGTTATTAAATAAAACAATAAGAGATACTAAAAGGTAATCGCAGCAGTTTATTTTAGAATATGCTATTTTAGGAATGCTTTTTTCGGAATGAGATAAAATAAATAAATATTGATGAACGAAAAAAGCTTTACTATTGATTTTAGACTTTAAAATACTATTTCAAATAAGATTAATATACTTTTGCAGGCACTAAAACCAATGTTCGAGACACTTTTTCCCACTCTGAAGAAGGTATCTCAACAATATGAATTTTTAATGCCTCTTATTCAGATTCGATAAATATTGGGCTTTAGCAATAGTTCACTACTTTCGTAGAATGTTTCGAAAATTTCAAATGAAGTTTACACTGTCAAAAATTTCGAACAAATAAACGAGACACATATTATCGTCATACGTGCTAGTATCATACTTAGAATTAGTGTCGACTTCAGCTAATGCTAATTTTTTCGGAATGTTAATTTTGTGAATGCAACCGTGGTATTTCCTTTGATTTTTATCTGTCAGGCAAGACAATTGTCAGACAGACAAACTTAAAAGTACATTCATAATAGCTCATGATATAATTACTCCAAAGTAGTATTGAAATTTCTGTTGGCAACGGACTTTTGTCAAAAAATATAACAAGAAAGAGAGCGCTCACAATCCGTTATAGCATACAATTAATTTTCACTGGTCACATTCAGGGTACCCAACAGTGCCACTTACGATACTCGAAAATGTAAATGTCTTTGACTCCATATTGCTTGGTATAGGAAATGCTCTCAATATGAATGTACAAATTTCAAATGTATCACTTTTATTTTTAATTTTTCAAAAAAATGTTGATCACACTAAACCAATATTCCATCGTATGCAGAAAAAAAAAATTCCAATTATATGCCAGTAATCAAAATGGCAGTCATATTTTTTAGCACTAAAATAATGAAATTGAATTTTTGCTTAATACCATGTTTCAATCCTCTGTACTTATATAAAAGTTAAGCCATGAAAAGAATAAATTATATAAGGGAGGTGCCCTTCCGCTTTTTCCAATTGTCTTCACCTTTTTTTCTTTTTGAGAAAGCTTATGTTTGTGAATGGTGGCTTCATACCAAGATTCCATGCTCTATCGTTTGTAACTCAATGTCAAATAAAGATTTCGAGTTGTATGGGCAGTTTTATGACCTCTTTTTTGCAATTCTCATCATTTTTTTTATTGTGTCCAAATTTATTTCGATTTTGCTTTTAACCAAAGCCTTAAGTAATTATAAAATATCTATGAAGGTATAAATAACATCAATAATTACAATTAATTCAATATTGTTCTTCTAAAGACGTTTGTTTGACTGTTTGATATGGTTAAAGTTAATATTTGCTTGAGTAGACCTAATGAAACACCTGTTAGGATTCTTAATTTTTATTTGTTCGTCAAATATGTGTAGTTGCTGTTATGTGCCTTTGCTTGCAAAACGTTTTCATAAAGAAGCCGCAACCAATCATCATATTTCAAAAAGCTAGTTTTTTTCTGAAAAAAAAAAATATATATATATAAAAATTTGAAATAATCACTTTATATGGACTAGTCAAAGTCGTCTTAAAAGATTAAGGGCCGTTTTCACAATGTCCGGTTAGTCTAGCTCTTAACCAGCAGATAGCTAACCGTACAATAGCTAACAAAACAATTTCGTTTTCACCAAGTGTCGGTTAAGCAATTGCACAGATAGGTCATGACCGAACATTGAGAAAATGCTTTTTTGCTAACCGTTGGTTAAAGTTCCGATTAGTGCTTAACCGGACATTGTGAAAACGGCCCTAAGTCTTATTATAGAGTACATTGTATATGGCACATATTGACAATGATTTATAAACTGTCGAATTTTTAGCATATTCCTCTCTTATCTGGCTTAAGTATAAAAATTATTTACAAACATATCAATGAGCTGAAGGCGTTTAAAGGAAGTGCTAATTAAATTGATATGGCTCAAAATACCTATTAAGGAATTTTGTAGTAATTAACAAATAAGATACTGGATTTGAAGCCATTATACACAAATATTGCAATAATTTATTATGGAAGAGAAGTTTACGAAATAAAAATATACATTTTTTCTTGCATCACTTATTTTATTTTTATTTTTGTCATGATATCAAAAAATAAACCTTAACGGTTGTACCTTAACTTTATTCATAGTATCTTTGCTAAGCCAGTGATAATTCCATGCAACGCCGTTGCTTTTTTCCTCCACATTTTTGTTGGCAAATTGCGAGATTAACTTTGTCAATCCAAAATTTTAAGGGCCATCACATAAATGGCAACGCCTAGTGTTATCTATAAGCATTGCAAAGAAACATGTGTATCTATGTTAAGAAATCTTGTTAAAACTTCAGACTTTCTGATTACATACCTTGAAGTAGAAAAAGATTACGGTATTAAAAATTCATACGCACTTTCTTGAAACGCCTTGTTGAAGAGACGTGTCGGAATATAATGCGAACTGATAGTTAAAGATACAAAAACATGTAAAAATGTGTTTTCCTGTTAATAAAGTTTCAATTAATATGCCTTATTATCATATATTAATGGCTTAAAATACGACATCAGTGATTTGAGGCAAACTATAACTATTATCAGATATCGATAAAAAACGATATCTACACACTATAAACATAATTGTTGCCAGGGGTGTGTCAACATTGTCATTATCAATAGGTTATTTATTTCATAAATTTATATTCAATAATTAAAAACTTTGATCGGAGTACAAAATGATTAAAGGTGTTGTTTTATGAACTTATCGATAAGCATTTATGACAGAAGTGAAACAATTTATATAGACATTATCGACAAAAGGATTCGTGATGATAATTTAATTATTGATATTTAAAAATATGGTTACACATACTCGTACGTCTATGCATGTGTTCGGGTATACATTTAAAAGTTTTTAGATATTAATCGTAGATCGATGATAAAATCGTAATCTTTTTTTTACACAATTTTTTTTATAATTCTACATCAAATGTTAAGAGGGTCGTTAAAGATTTTACAATGTTCAAATATACATTTTAAATTCTTTTGATGATAACAAAATGTGCTAATTTGTACTTTTTTTTTGTTAAAAAAGTAGCTAAAAAAATGACACAGTCACCCAAATTAGGATTTTTTAATAGAATAGAGTAATCATGGTTTGTTTTTGAAAGGGAACGTTTAAGATTTCTTACTATTTTATTAATTCATAAGCTATGAGTAAAAATTTTTAAATAAAATTAGTTGTAAGCATTCATAACTTTTCAATAAAAGAAGAAAAAAAAAAGAAGTTTAAAAAAATACTTTTCAAGCAAATATCTCGAATTCGAATTGAACGGTTTTTGAATTTGTAAAAATTGTTTAAGAGTTTGATTAGATTTGTTAAATTTTTCAAGGTCAACTGGTTTTGAAAACTTTTTTCAACATATTTTCGGAAACGTAGGCATAAGTAGAAACTTATGTATTCATAAAGATGCCACAAAAATTTTATTCAAATTGATAAAGCCGGACAATTACGGCTTTAAAACAATTTTGAAAAACACATTTTCGAGAAAAACCCGTTTAAAGTGTTGTCGGCAAGATTTTTTCGATACGGTATATCTTGGTTCAATCTTTATAACTTAAACAAATAGTAGCACATCGACTTCTGAATTTCTAAGCTCAGTTTTTAAAGTTTATACTCACATTATTTCGATTTTTTGTTTTTAATTTTCAAAAAATATTACTGGTCGCTAGGGAATAACACTCCTGACTTTTTTTCCTGATCAAAGTTCTTTAGTGGTAAAAACATGAGAATGGATGAAAATAAATTAGATAAATTTTTTTTGTGAAATATAAACCAATTTTGCGACGTCATTGGAATATATTTTAGATAATTTGAATACAAACATTTTATTATACTCATTTGCAATTTGAGCAATCTGGTTCCCAAGATATAAATTTTTTTATAGGAAAAATCGGAGGGTAATCCAAAATCCATTTAATCCAACATTTTTTTACGTTTTGATTTTAAAAGTGGCTCTTCCCACAAATGCTTTTAGGGAATAACACTCTCTCACATTTCTTTCTGATCAAAGTTCCTTTCTGATAAAAACTAACGCATTGATAACAAAAATGTTAAGCATTTTTTTACCAACAGGGGCCCTCTGTGACCTCTGTGATCTTTTATAAAAAATAGAATTTCTACTTTTTGCGGCAAAGCATCCATTCTATTAAGGTTACGTCAATAGAAAATATTATAGATAATTTAAACGAGTTGAGACGCTTGGCTGTCGGTGTTTCATTCGTTTTCTAAGCTGTGTTGTGGCAGACCTGATCAATTTCTAGTTTTTTAAACACAAAGTGAAAGTGAAGTGAATAAAAGGAAAGTGAAATGCTACGTCAATAGGTAGAAATATTAAACTGTGATCCTCGCGAACTACCGACAAGAAGTTTACCAACATGTGATTATGTCATTGCAACGTACACGAAGCTATAAAATAACTTAGATCAAAAAGAAGCTGAAAAAGCAATCAGAGTACAAACAAAAGTTTATTAATTGCTGTCATATTATAAGTTTTTAATAAATCAAAAATTACATACTGTTTGTTATAATCTTAGGATATATCACTCTAATTTTCAGAGAGATCGGTCAAAATTTCGGCGTTAGTTCAAGCCTGTGGAAATATTTAGTGAATGCCAAACCGCGTTTGGAGTGTATGCGCCATCTCATGTGACTATTTCAAAGTGGTTCTGAAAATTCCACACCGGTCATTTTTCTGTGGAGGACGAAGCACGAGAAGGCCGTCCAAAATTTGCGACTCACGATGTAAGTGTAGCGCTGGTGAAGTCTAAAATTTACGAAGATTGACCCAGGAAATGATTCTTGAAGAACTGGGCTTGAATGCCATGGCTGTATCGCGAATATTTCAAAATAGTCTTGGATACACGAAACAATCTGCACGATGGGTTCCTAAAATAATAACTGAAGCTCAAAAAGAGGCACGAGTGCATTTTGCTCAATATTTTCTTGACAAATTAAAAAAATGGAAAGATTACACTTTTCAGAAAATTGTAACAGGTGATGAAGCATGATTTTACAAGAACGATCCTGAAACCAAAGAACAAAGCATGGTATTGAGCCTAGAAGGTGCACATCCACCCATTAAAGCAAAGCAACAAAAGTCAGCAACAAAAGTAATGATGTCAGTTTACTTCATCAGAGAGAAAGTTGTAGCTGCTATTCCTTTGGAAAAAGGTCAGACGGTAACTGCCAAGTGGTATACTGAAAATTGCTTACCAGAAGTATTCCAAAGTTTATTGGGAAAGCACCAAAAAAAGGAACTTTGCCGATAAATTTTGCATCATGACAATGAGCCAGCGCACACTGCTAGAAAAACAAGCGACTTTATTGCGGTGTTAGGCTTCGAAGCTTTGCGATTTCTGGTTATTTCCAAAAATAAAAAAAAAAATTTGCGAGGAAAAGTCTTCAACAGCAATGAGGAGATAATAAATACGGTCAATGATGAAAGTGCATAACTCCAAAAAGCCGATTTTGAAGACTGTTTTTCAAGGTGGATTTATGGACTTCAAAAATGTATCGAAATAAATGTCGGTTACGTTGAAAAAATACAAAGAGATGAAGAATAAAGATATAAAATTACAACATTTTTTGTTTAGTTTTGTTTTTTCAAACAAAAAATGTTTGTTTTTTTTTCTAGTTTTGAGGAGTGAAAAAGAAGTGACAGGAGCCTCAAAACACGTTTCGAGCGAGCCCCATCATCAAGGATACATTATCGCTACGCTTCTTCGTCGAATGATGCCATCATTTAAAAACAAAAACCAGTTTCCTGCTCAGAGAAATGATGCTCCTTTCCAAGCAAAAATTTCAATTAAAAATTCGATAAAAGATATAAATAAAAATGGCTCCGTAAAGCGCGTGTTTTTTTTGGTATAATTTTTAACTTTGTCACTTCTATTCCGAAAGGTAAGTGTTAGTTACATCAATACGTCAAAAAAATTATTGATTTTATTGCAACTGTCTACCGAAATTGTAGTCATCAATTCATGGGGTCTTTCAGGCCCCATAGCTCTTAAACCAGACCAGCCAGCTAATTAGTTGGTGAGGCAATATTGGTTTGAAAACCATGCAGGATACGAAAATAAAATAAAATTTCCGTCACTAAATAAAAGTTGTCATTTTGACACACTTTGTTATTTAACATAAATATTTTATTAGAAGCCTGTCATACGATCTTCAAAAAAATTAAGTATACTTACATGATATAATAATTTTACCAGGTAGTATTGACAAGTGTTGATTCTCTCAGTTATAAGTAAACGAACTCTTGTCAAAAACAGCTGTTCGTTGTTATATGCGTTGGCCACATTCAGCCATCTCAACTGTTGTGACAGCAACACATCGGGGAGCGCTGTAATCGGTATTAAGTTTCAGAAAAGTTGTCAAGTTTATGAAATGTCAAGTTTTGTATTAAAAACTAATGGAAATTTAACCGACTTATGAAAAATGTTCTATTTTTAAATGCATTTTAATGCGCAACTTATTATTTATGTGCATTAAGTTTTGACTTAGCAGTTGCCAACTGTTGAGTACTCTGAATGTGACCAGTGAAAATTAATTGTATGCAATGACGGATTGTGAGCGCTCTCTTTCTTGTTATATTTTTTGACAAAAGTCCGTTTCCAACAGAAACGTCAAAACTACCTTGGAGTTATTATATCATGGTCGATATGACATTTTTCATTCACTTCAAATGTTGTTTTATTCCAGTCGTCGTCAATGTGTCTGATAAATATCAAATAAATTTTGTGTGCATACTTTTAGGCTAACAATTTTTTTTATAAAAAAAGTAGTGTAATAGCGAAACAGGTTCTAGTTCAGGCTGAACATGTTTTAAAAAGCATAGCAATAACAGTTTGAGCGATATAGTGCACGGAGCAGCACGCTTATCTTATATATATTAAGATTTTTATATATTTGGTTAGAAAAATTTCATAATTTGGAATCGAAACACGGAACTATCGCGTAAGAGTCGAATGCTCTAACGTCGTAACGTAACTCCCAAGTGAACAAAATACAAGCAAAACAAAAAAAATCTAATATTTCAGGTCTCATAGCACGTGGGATCAACAATTTTGATATTCCATTACTATATATTTACCGAAAATTAAATAAAATAACTAAATTTTTTCAAATCTTTAACTGTATACAACGCCTTAAATGACACACTTTGCTTTAACTACATTTTCGCCTCAATGTGTATCGAGCTTGAACCCAACCGGCTACTTTCAGACATAATCAATCTGCAGTACAGCTGTTAAATATATATTAACATGCACGTGCTGTGAAACTCCCTTAAAATAAAAATAAAATTGGTTTTTTACTTTAATAATTCTCAATGAACTTTCCTAATTAGTAGTGATAAGCAAAGTCAGCTTTAAAATTAAGTTTTAAACAGATCAACTTAATTTGCCAACACGTGCCTCTTGAAATACCTTAAAGCTTTGGAACAAGTTTTTATTTACTAAATTTTTGTGACTAAAGCAATTGAAAAACAAAAGCAAAAAATTACACTGTTTCCGAATAACAGATGCAAATCTATAGAGATAAAACAAAATTCCAATACTTGTTAAATTCCAGCGCAACAAAAAAAAAAAAAATACATAACATAAAAAAAAAAATATATTTAATTTTTAATATAAAGCACCTTGCCTTCTATTTTTTGAGACACGTTTTAAATTAGCATTTTTTAAAAATTGCTGTAATTTCGTAAGCAAAAAAAAAAATAGAAGGCTGTTAAGCAAGTTGCTGGTTTAGAATGTAAAAATTATCGATAAAGCTAAAATATAAGCACTTAAAAAATATGGCTGTAATTTATAAAAATTACTGCTTTAATAGCTACTTTCACTGCAAAAAAGCAGGACAAAGAAGTTGTGCTCTTCCTCAAAGTTAAAGAGTACGTTGAAAGAATTAAGGTTACATTCGAAAACAAATTACATTCCTTATTAAATGTGTTTTCAGTACAAAAAATAGCTCCGTTAATAAAGAATGAATTAAAAAATTATTAAAAAATGTTTTTTTTTTATTTTATAAATATTTATGACAAATAGTTTTGTACATTTTTAATATTGTGTAAAACAATTTTTGAATTTTTCAACATTTTTTAGTTAGTTAGTTAGATAGTTTTAAAAAAAATTCGTACATCTTTTAAAATTTTTTGATAAAACATGGTCTTTCTCTCTAAAAAATGCATTTTTCGTTAGAGTTATTTTTTCACTCTAATTCCAATTAGATTATATTTGCTCTCAAAACCATTTTTTTTTTTTTTTTTGAGTGGAAATTATTGCAAAATTGTTTATCGACTTGCTATAACTAACCAATCGTTAACTTGAGCTCCATGAACTCAATAATCACGCTACATAAAATACTTACTTATTTGTAGTGCTCGTAAACGTAAATCAATTCCTGCATTTTGCAGCATTTATATAGCAGTGTATTAATAAAAAAAACAAAAACAAAAACAAAAAGCCTCAGTAATTAACCATCTGAATAAAAAATTCCGTCACTTAAATATTGTCGTTTACTCGTACAACTCAAATTAGAACATCGAACACGTAAAACAATTTTAAAAATAAAAAAAAATTGTAAAAATAAAATATTACTCTTTTTATTTTAACTTCAAACTAATTTTGTTGCTAATTATTTAATTGCTGTTCTAATCAAAGCTTAAATGCGTCTTTTAAATTAACGAAACGTTTGAAAAAATTAACAAATACCAACGAGGTGATCAACGGAGCGAGTCAAATCAAGTACACTGAGAGATGAGTTTTTATGTCATTTTATTTTTTTTTTTTTTAATTATTATTTACTTCGTACGTTTTCAAAAACAATTTCATTTTATTTGGTTTATAAGTTTCAAGAAAAAATTTGAGATGTCATTTCTTGTTGAAAATCAATACTAGGACGTTTAAGATTTTGCCGATCTCCAAGCGGTGACACCACCTCTCCACCAAATTCATAAAATTTTTCACGGGTGGCAACCTAAATATGAACTCACCATAAATGTCAGATCGATCAGTCGATAAATAGTGACGTTACATTGTTCTAAATTAAACAACTTTGGTATTGTTGTAAAAATGGATAAAAATTTGTTGTGCGTAATAAATGTGCGAAAGAAACAAAAGAAATATTACCCGATTAATATTACTAGAGTTCGACAGTGGCCGAAATTCGACCTCTTCACATACATTCTCTGTTGATTCGATACAAAATTAATGTGAAAAACAATTTTTTTTAATAAAAATTTGGCAAAAAAAAAAAATGTTTAGAAATAGTCGGTGCACTCCTTCTCCACATTCTGAATCATTTAAAAGAAAAATTATCAAAATTTTTTGGTAAACACGAGAGAAAATGGTACTTAACTGTTTTCCCTACACCTATTTTTATATAGATGTTAAATCTGCTCCATCGTATTCAACCGCAAAATATTGGATTGCAGAGTACAAAAGAGGTCCAATCAGCATAAAATATGAACACGCCGGGGGAGCAACAAAAACAGCCTCGTATTATACGATTTCGTATTACACAATCCAAAAAGAAGAACCGAAAAGTGAGAGAACGATTGAAAAACGCAATCGCAAACAGACGTCCCCTTTATTGAAGAAAAAAATTTTACTTTTGCAAGGCAATGCTCTAGCTCAAAAATCAATTGAAACCATTTCTCGATTCGGACCAAATTGCACGAGTAACGCCTCGAATTAGTTTCCAGCGAACAGATTTGATCCGCAGCAACTATTATATGTTCCCAATCTTAAAAAGGTGGCTCCATGGAAGAAGAAATGCGATAAATGAACAGGTTCAATTAGAAACTGAAACGTATTTCTGAAATCTGACTATTCAAAGGGCATCGCAATGTAAAAAATCATTACAAATCAAGCGAAGTGAAATGAGAAGGATTTTTTTATGGCAAAATTCCTGCATTGTTCAATATTGGGATTGATAAAAAATTCTTATTGCAATGCAATTTCTAAATCATGTCTATATCATTGTCATTATCATTATCACTTTCATGGTAGGTAAGATCCGATTTTTCAACATCAAAATCCATATGAATTTCTTCGTCTTCACCACCACCAACAAACTTCAGGTAAAACTGCATCAAGTGCTTTCTTTTCTATGTATAAATAAAAGAAAAT